>PVJH01006665.1:0-99827 GCA_004026705.1 Nesogale talazaci
AGACAGCTCTAATAAAAATGTGAAGCTTTTCCAAGTTATTAATTTCAATATTAATGTCAATGGTAATGTATTAGCAGTTCTTATGATAATGCTATTTATTTATTACTTAGAAAAACATTCTGGCTTTAAGATGTTCTGATTTTAAAATATATATCAAGAATGATAGCAGGAAAAATGAGTAACTTCACCATGTGCTATGTCACATAATTAAAACAATATTCTCTTTCACATACATTTTATTGTTTAAGTACTTTGTTAGCTATTTCAAATTAGCATTGTGGAACTATACATTTTCCCAACTTTTAAAAACATTTCTCTGTTAGTTTCCTCAACATGCTGCCAAAAATAATACCATGTGCTTCTCACAAATCATAGCAGCTACAAGATTCACCATTAACATCATCTGTTATTTAAAAGTCTAATGAGTTAATGTTTTTTTCTGTTTTTTGGCTAGTTGCCACTAAGTCCATCTGACTCATAATTACCCTATGAACATCAAAACAAAACACTCACTGGTCCTGCTCTGTTCTTGTTGTGTTTAAGCCCAGTACAGTCTTAAATAAAGTTTTTTATTTCTTCACTCATCTTCCTTTTATGTTGACTTCATTTGTAAACTAGTTTTCTTCCATCTAATCACAATAAGATTGCTTCCCAAAACTCCTTTATTACGTGATTCTTACCAAGCCATTTATAAGTCTAGCAAAGATCCAGAAGAAGACTGGGACCATGGTGAATATTCTATCTAACCCTAGCTAGATTCCGGGTTGTGGGGATTCCCTCCTGGTTGTCAGGGGCTGTGAATGTAAACAATTTGACAAAAGAACATCAGGAAGACTAGGAGGCTAGAAATATTGGCTAAGTAAAAGCAAGCATGTAATCTTATATGTGTAGAAATTAAAATCTAGTTTTATAAATGTACCTCCTAGCCCTTACTATATTTCAAGTGTACTGTTTCTTTTTCTTCTCCTAAGACGTCATCAGAAACATTTTAAATTCTTGCTACCATTTAACTATTCTGAATTATTCTACCTACCATCTTTCATTCATGTCAAGATCACAATTTTCACATTTCTTTATATTTGATATTTCTCTCACAGCCAAAAGTATATACCTTTACTGGAGATATTTTTTTAATTTCTTTAAAGTACATGGTACCTTTGACTTGATAAAAATTTATATTTTCCATGCTCTCCTGGCACTCTAAAAGCAACATAACAAAAGGGCTCCAACATAACAACAGATGTGAGCATGGGGCGGGGTGGGAGGCGCGGGGAGGTAAGCTGTGTTTTAATGCGTTGTGCATGTGGTTGCTGTGAATCAGAGCTAATGGAAACTGACAACAATATTAATATGCTGTGACTTTTACGCTTATACTAACTCATCCCTTTAAAACATAGAAATTTACCTGCATATGTGTCTCTTCATTATACTCTTTGTAGAAGTAAATATCCAACAGTATTTGTGCGAAGCACATTTGACACTATATATATGAGGGGTACCCTAATAAAACAGAATTACATTGGGTAGATCAGAGCTTTCATTGTATACACTTTTCCTGTTAGGCAACCATTGAGCAACTCACTCTGAATTAGTGCACCCAGTGGTGTCACCTGGGAAGGTTCTCTCTGGTTACAGTGAATTTTTTCAGAAAAACATTTTCACTCAAACCTCCTTTTTGTGATGGCCTTTTTAAAAAAAAACCAGTGTGTGGCTGTGAAATGTTGTTTTCTGCTTGGGAAAAATGGTCCAGAAACTGTTGTGATGTTGAACACAGCTTAGAAGGACAGTGCTATGGGAAAAAATTCAAGTGTACAAGTAGTTTTCTCATTTCTAAAATGGTGAAATGTCGATTGATAGCAAACCCCTTTCTGAACATCTGTCAGCTTCCTAAAAGGATGAAAATATCGATTCATAGTGCACTGGGAGTTAGTTCCACCCAGTCACACTGTTAATCAAGCTTTCTATGTAAAGGTTCTGAAAAGATTGTATAACAATGTGTGATTTTAAAAAAGGCCTGGTTTGTGGCAGATGTTTTTGCTACTATGACATTGCACCTGCTCATGTTGCCATCTCAGATAGCTAGTTAGGCAAAAATATAGTATGCTTCTCTTGCTTCACACATTTTACTCACCTTATCTTTCTCTTGTGGCTTTGTTTGTTTGTTTCCACAAGTGCAAAGGTACATGGAAAGACAGGGATTTGACAACATAGAAGAGGTGAAGAAAAAAAAAGAGGGAGGTGTTGTGAGTCATCTAATTAGATGAGTTTGAAAAATGTTTCTAAGAACGGAGTCACAGATTCACAACTATATTAAGTGTGAGGGAAAATATTCTGAAGGTGATAAGGTTGTTTTGAAAAAAACTTAAATACCTAATTTTGAAAAAAATTCCAGTTTTTATTTGGAATATATATATACATATATTAGTAAGATAAATAAATTAGATGTCTCCTTATCTCTAGTAAATAGTACTTGGGTAGAGTAGGTGTCTCCTTTAAGCTAAAATGCAGGAAGATCTATTATTTAAAGGAAAAATGAAAGAATCTATATTGGGTTAATTATCTCAATCACAGGTAAAGATTGCTTGATATGTTTTAAAATATATATTTTGGTGATTACAGGGGTGTTTTTTTTGCTTGTTTCTAGCTTTTTCTGTGGATTACACTATCTGGAATGTTAGATATTATGAAACAGTGAATGTGACGTTACACAATCTGGTTTCAACTTGAGACTACTAAGAGAGAAGAGGTAGAGTGTAGCCTGTCAATCAGGTTGTAGTTTGATGACCTCATTTGGAGGCTTTCCAGAGATAAATAGTTCACCGGAGGTCAGAACCAGACACTCTCAGCTTGTCTCCCTGTGAGACATCCTGTTGACAAGCTATATGGAGTTATGCTGATGGCAGCCAAAACCTTGGAGCTGGAGGAGTCATATGGAGATCCACACTGGTGCTGAGAGGTTTCCATCACCACTGGATTCTGAAGATTTTCCACCCTCTGTCCTGTGATCTTCCTGCCTTTGGTGTCATGGCAAGTGTTGTATGAGTATGAAGAGGAAATTATAGACTGGTATCAGACTTATTGGGCTAATATCTGACTTACAAACTTAATGTAGCCTGGACTGGGATTTATTTTGAGTATAGAATTACTCTTCGATATAAGCTCTTTCTTTCTTATACATATATGTGTGTCTTTCTTTCTTATACGTATTCTCTAGAACACCCCAAACATGCTATGGTTTCAGGAATGGGATACTAAGGAAACAAGCCATGAAGGTGGAGAGTGGATGCTTGTTTGACCCCTGTCTGATGGTAGTTTTTCTTATGTGGCTAGCCAGAGGTCAGATATGGACATGCAGTTTACTGGGTTGTTTTCTTGAAAGAATACTGGAATTTAAAGTTTTGATTATTTTGTTTGGTTGTTGGTTTTGGTTTTTCCTGTGTGAAATGATGAAAATGAATGCTGTTAATGTATGTTTTGAGCTTAAGGGTAGAATCCACCCTTTAAATTTTTCAGAGGCCATGTGGCTTAGTGAAAATGGCTGAGAGAAGGTTAAAGTGGCTGACAAAAGCCTGGGTCTGGCTTGATTCAGTCAGAGGCCTAAGGCAATATTTTGTATGAATGGAATAGTTTAGAAAAGGATTAAGACAAGTTAGATAAGGATTGAACTTGACTATTCTAAGAATGAGTTTGGAATCTAGCTCTACTAGGTTTATGCTATTTTTTTCTGCCTATTGTTATTGATATAGTAATTTGCAGACCTGATTATTGGGAAGTATGAAAATAGAGAGCTGGTAAGCCCATTTTCCTTCAACCATTAAAATTGGATCTTTAAATGGAAGTAGGACATGTTCATAGAACATGTTCACAGAACATGAAAAGATAAGCCCCACCCAGTGTCCTGAGTCCTCAGGACATTCAAAGGTGAAGAAATTTGCCTAGGAAATGTTAACAGATAGAAGAAGAAGAAGAAGAAGAAGAAGAAGAAGAAGAAGAAGAAGAAGAAGAAGAAGAAGAAGAAGAAGAAGAAAGCCATTTTGAACTAACGGTCTGTGTTAAAGGCTGGAAAAAATCTGGAGCCATGTAGAAACTCTCTATCTGAGACTGAGCTTTAAGGGAGTTTTGGGAAAGCTGAAATTCTTGCTAAGTGACCACCTGGTTCACTTGTTGAGAGAAATGCAACAATAAAAAGACTGGTTGAGTCTGACCACTTATACTTGTGGACCTGGTTCACAAGAACTAGCGGAGGAGAGGAGAACGAGTTGACTGGTCTGAAGGTCATGACTGAACACGTGGGGGCTACGGTTGTTTAGAATTTAAGATGGTTCCCATGGTCTAAGCGTAAAGCAGCCAATAGCCACCCTGGTGATACTGTGGCAACCCACGTAGAATTAACCAGAACCCGACGAGATGAAGAGAACACTGAGCCTGTGAACCGGTGCCCACTGCTGCTGACGTAGGACAGCCTGTCCTGATTTCACTTTGCTTATGCATGTGGATTCACAAGCTTCCAACTGGAATGAAGATTCTTCACATAGAGAAAATGATTGCTTCCTCAGAGCAGTGGGTTGATATAACAGAGCAGTATAGAAATTGAATACCCAAAATTGGGGGATATAGACAGGAAGTTGTTGGCTTATAAATTTGTATAGTAGGGGGAATATATTCATAGGACTAATGTGTAGGTGTTACTTAACTGCATTGTTAGTCATAGAATTTGTTGTCTTGTGTTGTTCACTTATAGAATAATCTGTTTAAATGAGATTTAGCACATATTGATTTGTATGAACTTTAATTTTATCCTGGTAGGTAGATATGTTTGTATTATTGTTTTGTTACAAATTATGTATGACTAAAAAGTTCTGTAAAAGTGTTAATTTGACATGGGGTGGTCTGTCTTAGTTACATAATCTCCTGTCAACTTGTGAAGGAGTGGAGTCTACTGTGCCAATCAGGGCCAGTTTCATGATCTCATTTAGAGGTGTTAAGAAAATAAATAGCTCACTAGAGGCTGGATACACTCTGTTTTGTCTCCCTGTGAGACATTCCTTTTGACAAACCTCATGGAGCATATTGGCATATTTTTGATACTTGAAATAATTCAGCTTTAATTTTTAACATGGTTTGTTCTGCTGGTAGAGCTAGGGCCCTGGAGCTGGAGAAGTTCCACATGGAGACCTATGCCAGCACCAAGAGGTTTCCACTGCCACTGAATTCACAAGATTTCCACCCACTGTTCTGTGATCTTCCTACATTTGGTGTCTTTGCATGGCTGCAGGAATCTCAAGAGGAATTTATAGACTGATAACAGATATATAGGCTAATGTTAGACTTATGAATTTGATCTGGACTGGACTGTGAAGTTTCCTCAATATACAATTGCTCTTTTATATAAAACTCTTTCTTTCTTTTTTTTGGGGGGGGGAAGGGGAGGGTATCACAGCTCTTTGGTGGGAGTGGGAGGCCCAGCCTTGCTGCTGGATTTGAACCACCAACCCAGTGGGCTGCATTCCCACACACAACCACTACACCACCGGGGCTCAGACCAAAATTCTTTCATATACACATATGAGTGTCTATGAATTTGTTTCTCTAGTCGACCTGAACTGACACAGTAAATATAACTGATATCAATTTTAATGTGTCTCTTAGATATGTACATATTAGAAAAATATATTTTTATTTTTTTGTATTGTTAAATCTTTGAATTATCACTGTGTTAAAACTCTGAACCATTTCTTTAAATCATTAACATGAACTTTTGGTTATTGACATTTGACAAATATTGAGATAAACTGAGATTTCATTAATATATTGTTATTTCTGGTATAGGAGTCCGCTGACATCTTTTCAACCTGGCAATTTGTTCCCATTAATATTACAGCCTCAAGCATCCTCTCATGCAGTTCTACTTTGTCCTATACATTTCCTATGAGTTGCCATTAGCTCTGTAGCAATCGATGATACAAATATGCTTAATTTAAATGACTGAGCATCGACACTTTCTCTCCTACAATAGGTTCTTCGGGTTGTTCGGCTCATTAAGATCTCACCTGCTTTAGAAGATTTTGTGTACAAGATATTTGGCCCTGGGAAAAAACTCGGAAGTTTGGTCGTTTTTACTGCCAGCCTCTTGATTGTTATGTCAGCAATTAGTTTGCAGATGTTCTGCTTTGTCGAAGAACTGGACAGATTCACAACATTTCCAAGGGTAAGAGTAAAAATGCACTTTGTTGAACTCATTCTCCTTATTGTAGTAAGGGTGAAATTCAAAGCAATTTTCTTTTAGCAGTGGTTTAAAACATTGGCATATATTTGATTCTTGAAATAATTCCGTTTTAATTTTGATCATGGTTTGTTCTTCAGACCCAGGAGTTTAGGCACATTTTCAGCCCTGACAGATGATGCACCATTCCTAAAACGCTGTAAATAATCTTAGAGACAAAAATGCTGAAACCAGTAAAATTGGAAGGTAGAGTTCTTAGCACCTATAATATGGCAGAATATTTGAATAAAGTTCATGCTTTTTATATGTTTGAGAGTTAAGATATTTTAATCTGCTTTACAGTTCATGCATTTTTATATCAAGTCTAATCTACAATGAAGCTTTGATTTACAATGTAATAAGATTCCAAGACCCTTAAGACTTGGCATATTTTAAGAAGGTCACCTAGTTCATGCCTCCGCATCCTCATTAGAATTTATTTCATCTGAAATATAAGTTAAAAATCAATTGGCCTTGGCTGAGCCCCGGTGGCGTAGTGGTTGTGCGCGGGACTGCGGCCCACTGGGACGGAGGTTCAATTCCAGCAGTGGGGCTGGGCCTCCTACTCCCACCACCGGAGAGCAGTGATGCGCCCCCCCCCAAAAAAAAAATCAATTGGCCAATAAGAAGAACTAAAGGAGTAGAATGCACCCATAGCCATAAGAATTCTGAAATTCAGCTGCATTCAAATATGTTACAAGTTGTCCCAAACTCATAACTACCTAATTGATAACAGAGCAAAATATTGTTTGATGATTTGCCATGCTCATGTTTTTTCTATATTTTAGCCCATTTTGCAGCCACTATGTGAACTTACAAATATGAAACAATGTAATGAATAAGAAATTTATATGTTTTTCACAATGAGCTAAATTAGTAAATCATAGTGAAATGAAACTACTATTTTTTTCTATAGGATCAGCATACAAGATGGCTTTGGTCATACTTTTGGAACAAATGGTTTTGTATTCATAACAGATAAATTAAAAATATCTTGGGCCTTGCTTTTGTTGTGCTTTATCTTGTTCTAAAGCTGTTATTGTAGCTATAATCCACTTTTTCATAGAATATCTTCTTCAAATACCCCTACTTTTTAGTACCTATCAAATCAAAGCCAACCAAACAAGCTTATTGCCATAGAGTCATTTCCAATTCATTAACTTAATAACAACAACAAAATGCAAAGTCACTGCTATCAAGTAGGTTCCAGCTTATAGCTAACCTATAGGGCAAGAAAAAAAAAACTGCCACTGTAGATTTCCAAGACTCTAATTTTCCATGGAAATAGACATACTCAATTTCTCCCTGAAAGGGGCTTGTGGATTTGGACCACTGACCTTGTGGTTAGTCACTCAGTGTGTAGCCCACTTTGTCACCAGGGCTCCCTATTCCAACTCATAGGTGCCCTACACAGGCTTAATGAAGCTATATAAATCTTTACAGGAGCAGCGAGTCTTATCCTTTTCCATCAACGTAGCAGAATTGAAGTTCAACAATTACCAAACATCACCACCAGAGTCCCTTTAAAGAACCTGACAACTTCAGTGACCCTGGAGACACGAAGACTTTCCAGTCTTCAAGGAATTCTCAGTCAAGGGAGGTAACCGACCATCAAGTATGAAAATCCTTGATAGGGATAAGCCCCAAAGGCTGTGGAAACTCAGAACTTGAGTTCCAACAGAATGGAAAAGTCCAAGAAGGCTTCTTGGGACAGATAATTTGTGAAGAATTACTGGATATGGCCAAGTCACATGTAAGAGAATAGTGTTCCAGGATGTGACCCTACTATGTGCAAAAGGTGTGACATAAGCACTGTTTTACTTAAAGGAGAAAAGACAAATAGGGAAAAGTAGAATACAGCAATGAAATGTAAGTGTGGTGAGAGAGCATCTAGGGGGCAATACTAATGAAATAAAGAAGATAGCAGAAGATTTCGGAGAAGGTACAGAAAGGCTTTAGAGCTCAGGCACACAGATTGATCCTGGGTTTTCAAGTGTCTAGTTGGTCAACTAAGATACTGAGCCAATCCGAAAGAAACACCCAGGGCTTTATTCACTTACTGGGACAAAGTAAGCAAAAGCAAAATAGATACCAGCCTCCCAGGATGCCAGTTTGCCACTCAGAACACCATCAGTCAAGGGTCAGTGGATCAGTACAAACACAGGGGTCATTTCAGTGCAGAAGAGCCCGGAACAAGTGGAGCCTGCTGCTTTATGGATCCTGGGGCAAGGAGAAGAGGAAAGGCAAGAAATGAAAAGATACTGAGTCTGGAGTAGAAAGGACTTCAGGTGAGGCCCGCAATACAGAGACTTCCCATGTGAGTTCCTGAGCAAGAAATGCAAACATGGGTGTAAAGGTGACTGGCCAGAAAAGGGTATTATGCACAGTAAAGTCAAAGGGCAGCTAAAAAGAAGAAGACCCTTGACAAGGTGTATTGATTGACACAGTGGCTATACCAGTGGGCTCAAACCTCACCATTGTGGAAACAATATAGGACCAGGCAGTGTTTCATTCTGTTGTACATTCTCAATCTTGTTATAAGTTGAACCTGATTAGATGGCGCCTGACAACACCAACCAGAGGGCTTATAGGAGAGGTGGGAGAGAGGGACAGCGTTCTTCACTAGAACATTCTCCAGAGACTCCAGGGCACCTGCTGTCCACAAAGTCAGTTATAGGGGACAGCACTGCCTCAGGGGACCTGCCAGGCAAAACTCATGAAAGATCACACATGGGATCAAACTGAAACCAAATTTACTGCCAGTGAGTCAAGTCTGAGTCAAAGCAGCCCTGTGAGTCAGGGCAGAACTGCTCCTGCAGGTTTCACAGATGGTAACTCTTTAGGGGAGTATACAGCTGTCCCTGCCTTTCTCCCACTGTGGTGTTTTGAACTACTGACTTTGCAGTTAGAGCTGTGATCCCCTGAGTTTTCAATGGTGACGATTTGGAAGTCGGTCACCAGTCTGTTGTGTCAGCCTGGTGGACACAAGCTTCCTCACTTTGCATCAGACCACCTAGGGGTTCTGTTTCTAAAGAAGGATTTACCCAGTTGTACCTATCTGAAATCTAAGAATCCTCCTTACCTCCTCTTTTCTCTCTGAAAACTCACACAGAGGAATAAACACACATTTGGTTAATCACTGAAGCCTATCAACTTCACATCACCACCTCTCCATATTAGGAACGCTTCCATCCTCTCTTATTGCCATTGATTTAATACAACCACCCCAACCCAAAACTCACACACACCATCATCAAGTCAGGTCCATTTATAAGGATGCTAGATAGGGATTCTGAGACTGTAAATCTTTACAGGAAAACACAGCCTCATTTTTCTCCTTCGAACTGACTGGTGGGTTTGAACCACCGAACTTGTGGTCAGTAGCTCAATGGCTAGACACGACACCCCCAGGACTCCTAATACAGACCTCCACTATCCCTCACATGCATTATGTCAGGGCTCCCTCCCCATTGAAGGTTGTCCTTTTGCTGCACTTCAATCCATTGTACAGTAGCAGTACAATGGAATTTTCTAAAATGAAGAACACCTCAGAGCACTGTCTTGTTTAAAAGGCTACAAGATTTTCCTTTCCCTCTGGATAAAGAATAAACATTTTAGTATGGGTTTCAGTGTCTTTCATCTCACCATCTTTTTATATTTACTTTGGGGACTTGGACTTCAAGGTCCCACCCCAACCCCCCCGAGGCAGATGTAGCATTCACATGGTTGTGGTTAAGAGCCACGAAAAGGGATCAACTCAGAGCAGTGAGACCACCCCACTAGCAGAGGAGAATGCTGCCTCAGCAGATTTTCTGGGCTGTGATCCCTCGGAAGCAGATCCACAGACCTGTCTTCTGAGGTGATCCTGAGTGGCTTCCAGTCACCCACCTTTGGGCTAATAGTCATGCACTTAATACCTTTGTATTAATTACTTCTCAACTCTCAGTACAATACCTGCCACAAAAAAGTGTTGATTTTTTTTTTTTTGGCATCACTGCCCTCAGGTGATGGGAGTAGGAGGCCCAGCCTTTGCTCCGTGGAGCTGGAATCGAACCTCCATCCCAGTGTGCCGCAGTCCCGCGCACAACCACTATGTCACTGGGGCTCAGCCAATAGTGTTGATTTTTAATGGGAAAAAAAGGAACAATTACGGGCAATCCAAAACAAACTTTTAAGATACTTACACGCTGTACCTGGCTCAATAGTCCAGATTCTTTCTTCCATTATTGTTCATGACTCAAGGATGTCTATTACCCTCCATCATTGCCCCTCCCCTATTCCATCAGGCATGTCTGCATGATTCCATCAGAATGCTTGCTATGATTACTTGACTCCAGCTGACTTAAACAATTAAGAACTATTTTACCATACCACCTACAAATTAGGTAGATTTCAGCAAGTTAGATTGTATCTTCACAAAAGATCATTCTAACTTTTTCTACATGTTGGCTTCTAATGCATGTATCATGTGACCATCTAGAGCAGCGGTTCTCAACCTGTCGGTCTCCACCACACAGTACACCATCAGAAAATACATGTTCTCAATGGCCTTAGGAACCGAGACACTGCTCCTCTATCTATCTCCAGGTGGGTCCATCCACATGCACATAGGCCCACATAGGAGTACCTGGTGTGAAGACTGTTACCCATGCTACATCATGTTTCAAGACATTTCATTTATTTGTAATTAGAAATAAATATTTCACAATACATAATGACATAATGTTTTGTGACTAATCATTATGATTTGATTATGTTCCATTTAGAACAAAGAAAATACATCCTGCACACATCAGGTATTTACATGACAGTTCATAGCAATAGCAAAATATAATATTATTGCAGGGCTGAGCCCCGGTGGCATACTGGTTGTGTGCGGAACTGTGGCCCACTGGGCTGGAGATTCAATTCCAGCTCCACGGAGCAAAGGCTGGGCCTCCTACTTCCACCATCTGAGAGCAGTGATGCCCCCCCCAATAAAATAATAATGCTATTGTTGGGGGGTCATCACAGGATGAGGGACTGTATGAAAGTGTCCGGTCATTAGGGAAGTTGAGAATCCTGATCTAGAGGAAGCAGGATGGACCATCTCTGCCCAGATCTTTTTTGTAGCTAGGAAGCCTTCCTAAGAATATCACCCTTTACTGTCGCTTTAAGCAAACTTGATCCCATCTCTCACTAGCAAGATTACCAACGTGGTCATTCCTATAGAAATCACTAGCAAGGTGACTGTACTAACAATGACTGACTTAGGTTAGACGTGCAGCAAGAAGTGGATCTTGGGGAGACAACGACAACAACCACTACAATGATCTGACGCAACATGTTGACATGATTTCCCCACTCATCTTTAGCTTGACCGCTCCTCTAATCCCTGTGCACATAGGACGTGTGGCAGAAAGAAGCTGGTGTGGATGCCCCGCTCCCCTTCCTTTCATCACACTGGTTGTTTGCTAGCACACATCACCGACATTTATGTATAGGCCGTGTGGCCTATACTCATCTTCAGATGGCTTCAGGTTAGGAGGGCTCGAAGGCTACCTTGTCTTTCTCTGTATATGTAACAATTAGTAAGCATCCCAAACAAACACAGTGTTAAGTAAGCACACCAAGAGAGTCAGGGCAAAAAACAGTCGGGGACAATGGTGCACAACCCCAGGAGATAGATAAAGGTTGCCTCAGACACTTTTTTTTTAATGACACACAAATAAACATTGGATCATATACTGAGAGAATTTAATAGAACAACTCTGTCATCTGTGTTGGGCCTTACAGACATGCCGCTACAGCAACATCATCTGTAAGAGCAAGCACCACTGAGGGGCGGTATTCAACAGTTTTTGTTTGGCTAGGACCAATCTATTGTATCACAAGAAGCAAAATCTTGATAAGCTTTTCAGGGTGGGGCAGGCCTCCTCACTCTCCAGGTCACTGGACATAGGCTTGAGCAAAACATATTGTTTCTACAGTCCCGGCCCCTGTTAATGACGTGGTTAGTGGTAGGGCTGTGATTCCCGGCAGTAAGAAACCACCAGCTGGCCCGAGGGAGAAAGATGGCACTTTCTGCACCCCTAAAGCGTTACCATCTTGGAAACCCACACGGCAGTTCTTCCTTGCTCCGGAAGACCACTATGTGCCAACTCAACAGCAGTGAGCTTGGTTTTGGTTTATCCGAGAGTTGCATGATTTCTCAGAGTAACCTGATAAAAGGTATAAGCACAGTTCCATCATGATTTTCCCCTCAACTGATTATATAAAGTAATTTGCCCTGAGTTTCTAAAATAAATGCAAGAAACACCTACCACATCAGCTTTACTTTCTCCAATCTGCCTTTAAAATAATATAAACAAGACTCATTTGGGTTGCAGATGATGATAGCTTTATTCATAAATAATATATTGCCCTCTCTAACACAAAGTATTTGAACTTTAATATTATTCATTCGATACATGTTTTTAAATTTTTCATCTACTAAATGCTAATTATTAACAGTATTGAATTTTCATTTATAAAATCTTGTTCAAAGCAGTTATTGCACAATATAAGCAATAAATGCTATAAACACATTTAACACACCAATTTTCTGGTTTCCTCTCAAATGAGTAATCATTCTCTTAAATGTGTTGGAAGAATTACTGAGGTATTTGGAGCAATAATTTACTGTATCTGGTAAATAATGAAAGAAGAAAAAGAATTTTTGCTCCAGTCTGAATTGGGAGGAAAAAAAAGGAAGGAAGGAAGGAAGGAAAAAAGATGGAAGGAAGGAATGGAGGAAGAGAGGGAGGGAGGGGGGAAGGAATGTGAGTTCATGATGTTGCAGATCGTGAAGGTAAACTTTGGAATGGCCTTGATCTGCAGCTGAATCTTCAAGACAAAAATCTAGGAGATAGTAAAAAAGGTACTTTTAGAGTCTTTTGAAAAATGTTACTGATAAAGTTGATTTGGGGTATTATGTTGAGAAAAATAGAATAAGACAAACCCAGAAAATTCTGAATACAATTAAACAAATGCAAACTCTCTTAACTGCATAGAAAAGATGATAAGGAACTAATGGAAACCCAGGGACCAAAATGTGAACAATTCCAGAGAACTCAACTGCCTGATGGAAAGCTATGATCACTCACGTGACTTTGGTTTTCACTTGTGTCATAGACCAAAAATCGAGTCCTTGAAATGGGGACTTCTAACAGATAACTGAGTAAATTGGATATTCACTTAGCCTCATCCTCAGAGAGGACATTTATCAGAAAGAAAATTAAGTTGGCTGTCAAGAGCGCTGCGATCAATAATTACTTAACGTTCTTAGACATTTTCGAATGCTCGGTGTATTCACTGCAAACACACATCAAGCAATGCAATAATTCTTAACTAAGTAGCAGAATATGAGAACAAGAATATCAGAGAAGCATTGTAACAGTACTCTTGACACATATTATTCTAATATCATAGTCCCAATAAGCATTGCCTTCATCAGTGTAATCACATGGATTAAGTTGGAGAGAGTGGGAGTTGGTGGTCCCCAGATTCTGGCTCTCTAAAAAGGCTAGTTTTAACCTGTTTTATATAATAAATTTAGTTGATTCTTTGACATCATAAGAACTTCAGTGGCCTCCCGCCAGTCATTATCAGGGTTTCCCACATTTTATGATTGCCTCTCCTGAGCATCTGTTAGTTCTGGCTTCCCGCCAATTTGGAGTGGATTAAGGTGTCATTTTTTTCTGCTTCTTAAAAAAAAATGAAGTTTCTTATACTGCTTTCTGTAATGTGGCTCAATCGTCTTGCAAGATAGCTCAATGTCTTGCAAGAAGTTCTATGATGCTCTCTTCAGTCGGCCCAGAGTTGCTACCGCTGTTGGCTACCCTTCCTCTTATTCACCCGACTTGCTTCCAAGAGCACCATGGCCACTCTGAAGGATCAACTGATTGAGAATCTCCTTAAGGAAGAACAGAAACCCCATAATAAGATCACAGTCGCCAGGGTGGGTGCTGTCGCATGACCTGTGCCATCAGTATCGTAATGAAGGACTTGGCAATTGAACTCACCCTTGTTGAGGTCATGGAAGACAAACTGAAGGGTGAGATGATGGATCTCCAGCAGGGTAGCCTTTTCTTTCACATGCCCAAAATCATCTCAGGCAAAGACTACAGTGTGACTGCAAATTCCAAGTTGGTTATTATCACAGCTCAAGCTCCTCAGCAGGAGGAAGAAAGCCGTCTTAATTCAGTCTAATGCAATGGGAACATCTTCAAATTCATCATTCTGAATGTGGTAAAGCACAGTGCAAACTGCAAGTTGCTTATTGTTTTTTATCCAGTGGATATCCTTACCTATGTGGATTGGAAGATTAGTGAATTCCCTAAGAGCCATATTATTGGAAGTGGTTGCAAAATGGATTCTGCAAAGTTCCACTACCTAAGTGGGGAGAGGCTGGGAGTCCACCCATTAAGCTATCATGGATAAGTCCTCAGGGAACATGGAGACGCTAGTGTGCTGGTTTGGTGCGGAGTGGATGCTGCTGGTGTCTCCTTGAAAAGCCTGCACCCTGCCTTAGGCACTGATGGAGATAAGGAGCAGTGTAAAAAGGTCCACAAACAGGTGGTCAACAGTACTTATGAGGTGATCAAACTGAAAGACTATACTCCGTGGGCCAGTGGGCTGGCTGTGGCTGACATGGTAGAGAATATAATGAAGAATCTCAGGCAGGTACATCCAATTACCACCATGATTAAGGGACTTTATGGCATAAACAAGGATGTCTTCCTCAGTGTCCCTTGCATCCTTTGACAGCATGGAATCTCAGACCTGGTGAATGTGACTCTGACTCTGGAGGAAGAAGCCTTATTGAAGAAAAGTGCAGATACCTTCTGGGGGCATCCAAAAAGAGCTGAAGTTTTAGAGTATTCTCTGGTTCCAACCACTTCACTGTCTGGGCTACAAATGGATTTTAACAGGGGGGTGTGCATGTTGCTCTTTGTATCTACTCTATGACTAAAGCTGTAAAATTATGATCTAGGTAAAATATTAGTGTCCTAAAGTCAGACCTGGGGGTGGGCTTTAAAGCCTTACAGCTCTTTCCTGAGGTGGATTATATTTACCATATGCAGTTCTGTATTGGTTAGCATAAAATTGTTCTCCCCCTCTGATACACCACTGCCAAGGTGTTTACTGTGTATGATAGAATTTCTGCTACCTTCACTCAATATACCAAGTCCAACTTTTCTCCCAATCACATCTTGTGCTCCTGGGTGTAAAGTACATCCGGTCTTGCATGTCTTGTGTATAACTGTCCTAAGACCTTATTTTGAGTATGATATCTATCTGATTAATGTATTTACCTCATGAGCAAAAAAACCTACGGCTATCTGTTCTAGCAACTAAAATACCAAGAAAACCACACACAGTGATATTTTAAAAAAGAAATGAAAAAAGTCAATAACAAGGGTGCCCTGTGTCATGATTGGATAGTAGGATAACTTTGGTTGTCTGACTTCAAAATGGGTTGGTCCCTTGCTGAAAGATTCCCCCGATTAGGCTAGGACAACAGGATCTGCTCTTTGCATAGGCAACTTCTTGAGGATCTAATGACAGGCATGAATTTACATGGCAAAGTGATGTGTGAAACAGAAGCTGGGAATCCTGGGGACTATCTTTGACTCCGACCTACAACCCAAGAGAGTGAGCAAATGAATGCGTAGTGCTTAGATAGTTGCATGCCACATATGATGAACATGCATGGGAGATAGCTACATATATCTATATGGGTGAATCTCCCAAGCCTATTGTTAGAAAAATGCAATTGGCAGAAGAAATACTGCAGAATGTTACTATCTGTTGTATGAGTGTGTGTCTTTAGTAAACCCAAACCATAGCATTCTTGTAGGACAGGGTAGAGCACTTCCAATGGGTTTCCTAGGTAGAACTATTTATAGTAGCAGATTGATAGGTCTTCTCTTACACAGATCC
This sequence comes from Nesogale talazaci, assembly GCA_004026705.1. Classification (NCBI taxonomy): domain Eukaryota; kingdom Metazoa; phylum Chordata; class Mammalia; order Afrosoricida; family Tenrecidae; genus Nesogale; species Nesogale talazaci. The sequence goes on from PVJH01006665.1 coordinate 16,226, forward strand.
TCTGTTGGGTTCCAGCCACTGGTAGTTCAATTAGCAACCTCATGTGTCAATTGTAGCACCAGGGTTCCTTTGACACCATTTAAAGTATGTAAATATACATGTATGTCTGTATATGTGACTTTTAGTTGAAGTCTATCATATGTGCTTTAAATAAACATAAAACAAAGCAAACAGCAACATACTGTGATCCACTCATTATGACCCTATAGGGCAGAACAGAAATGCTCTATAAAGTTTCCAAGACTAATTTTTATAGGTAAGCTTTTCTGAAGATAATACCCTATCACTTTAAGCAGGGATCTCAAATGTGCCCCAATAGTAGTTCTTCTTTCTTGATGGTCCTGGGTGTCTTTCTCTCTGCTTATGGGATGGCTCTTTTATTATCGTAGGAATAGCAACCCAAACTGCCAAATTCCCTGTTTCACACACCCTATTCGCATAGTCCCGTGCAATCATGTGTTGGGAGGTACAGAAACATGGATACAGCACTAAACACATGGACTTCTCCACATGGAATAAACAGAAATCAAATTGATGACTCCATCTGTGAGAAGAGACCATGGAGAAGCAGTAAAAACCAAGGTAGAGCCTCTAGGGCTGAGCCCCGGTGGCGTAAGTGGTTGAGTGTGGGACTGCGGCCCATGGGCTTGGCGGTTCAAATCCAGCAGTGGTTCTCAGGAGCAGCACTGAGTACAGCCCACGACCACCAGAGGGCAGTGATGCCCCCCCCCGAAAAAAAAAAACCCAAGGTAGGAGCTAACCAAAACAGATTATTGGTCACTCATATGCAAAGTTCAGGTTGAAACTGAAGAAAATTAAACCCAAAATACAAGAGCCAAAATAGGAGCTTGGGTCTATCCCAACAGAATTTCAAGAATATCTCAAGAACAAATTTGGTGATTTGAAATCTAATGACAGAAGACCTAATGTGTAATTCCGCGTAGACTAGAGGAACAAATTTCATAGACACACATGTGAATATAAGGGAAGGGTTTATATACAAGAGGAATGTGACACTGAAAAGGCATCCCAGCCCAGTCTTCTTCAAAGTCATAAGTCCGATATTAACCCATATGCCCAAAATCAGTCTATAAAGTCTCCTTCTGACTCACGAAGTCACAGGTCAGTGGGTGCAGAATCCCAGCGCTGGCAGGAATCTCCCCATGGCTCCTCGCTTCCAGGGCTCAAGGTCCATCAACATCCTGCTGCTCCAGCTTCAGAGGTCTGGCTCCATCAGGGCAAAGTCATGTGGCCTCTCCTCCAGCTCCTTTGGCGTCTCGGATGCTGACAACTTGTCTTGTCCGCCATTTATCGTCTCTGAGACTAACTCCCAACAACTGGGGAAGATAGCTTCTCATCTTCACGAGGGAAATATCTCAAGATTTCCCAGAAGTCTCAAGAGAAAGTCATGTCCACACAGAGGCCCCACTGGCCACTCACCGGTGATCTCCAGATCAACAGGCCAGACTCCATCCCCACATTTCAATCACAAAGTTAACATAAGCACATGACTTCCACACATGATGAGCTGTGAAATGAAATCAAGAACATCACTTACTAGCAGAGCAAAAGGTCATTAAAAAAAGACAAGAACTAAAGAAAAGATTAAAGTAGATGGCAGAAGAAACTGAAACATTCCCTCATTGTAGAATAGCTCAGCAAATGGAAGAAAAGATGAACACTGAACAGGAAATTTCAAAGAGCAGTTAAAGAAGACAGAGACAAATATTGCAATGAAATATGAATAACCCCAGAGTTAGAAGACGACAACAGCAAAAGCATACTTAAGTTTACGCATGGAACCTAGATTTGGACCAACAGGCAGTTGTAGAAACATACCAAGAACACACAGCACCATACTTATTTAATCTGCATGCTGAACAAGCAAATGGAGCGGTAGATTGTTTTGAAGAAGAATATAACATCAAGATTGGAAAATGTCTTCTTTTCCAATGTGAGGAGGACTTGAAACACTGATGATGAAGATCAAGGATTGCGATCTTCATTATGGATTATAATTCAATATCAAGAAGACCAAATTTTCACAACTGGACCAATAAGTGTTATGATAAATGGAGAAAATATTGATGCTGTCAAGCATTACATCTTGTTTAGAACCATAATCAAAACTCATGGATATAGCAATCAAGAACTCAAGCAGTGTTTTTTGTTGGATAAATTTACTTTAGAGTGTTGAAAAGCAAAGACGTTACGCTAAGGACTAACTTGCACTTGACTTTCCTCATTGCATGTGTAAGTTGAATATTAAATAAGAAAGATCAAAGAATTTATATACTCGAATTTTGGTGCTGGTGAAGTATATTGAAAAGACCATGGACTGACAAAAGAACAAGAAAGCCTGTCTTGGAAGAAGTATGGCCCAAATGCTCCAGGAAGGCAAAAATGGTGAGATTTCCTCTTCCACATTTTGAACATGTTGCCAAGAAAGGCCAGTCACTGGAGAGGTCATGCTTTCTAAAATAGAGCAGCATCAAATTAGGCAAAGGCCCTCAATCTGATGGACTGACAGAGTGGCTACAAAAATGGGCGCAAGCAAAAGAACAATTGTGTTGATCAAACAGGTCCAGACAGAGTGTTCTTCTCTTGTGCATAGAATTGTTAGGAGCTAGAATTGACTTGATGGTAATTAACAACAACAAAAACAACAACACAGAGATAGGGACAGAAGAAGCTTATTAAGAAATTTCTCTTCCTTATAATACCCTTTTCTCTTTCACTTATTCCTCAGTAGAGAAAATAAGGAAGAGCCCAAATCAAGTATTTATTAATTGCCATCAAAGTTGCATGGGGGGGGGAGGGAATATCCCATAGAAACCCTATAAGATAAATAGATCTTTCTCTTGTTATTTCCAAGACTGTCACATTTCCAGAAACAAACCACCCTAACTTACCCCAATAAGTGTCTGGTTGTGTGGCACCATCAACTTTTAACTCAGCACCTAAGTTGTTAACCTCTTCACCACCCGGGCTTCTTCAAATAATGTGCATCATATTAGAAAACATAAGAAAGAACTCAGAGCAGACCATGAAATACGCTGGGATACATGCCCTTCACTCTCAAGTATTATACAATTGATAAAGTGTTATAAAATTCAAAGACCTGACAATGACTAAGCATTATGCTCAGTGCTTTCTAGACAGCATCTCATATGATCATGTCATATTATCAAGAGGAGGAGAGTGCTGGGCTGAGCCCCGGTAGCATAGTGGTTGAGTGCGGGACTGCAGCCGACTGGCTTGGCAGTTCGAATCCAACAGCAGCAAGCCTGGGCCTCCCACTCCCACCAGAAGGCAGTGATGCCTAAAAAAGAGAGAGAGAGGAGGAGGAGGCTGCTGCTAGTGAGTGGGTTCTGTAAATCTTTATAGAGGAGAATGGTGTTTAAGGGGCAAGTCTTATTTCAGTGGATCTCAATTTTGATAATAGCATTACAGACGGATGTATCATAAAAGAAAATCACAGGGTGTGGAGGTGCATATTGAGAAGGGGACTAGAAGAGGTCTTCAGAGCTGTGACACTAGGGAGCTCATGAATATTTTTACTCATTCTGTCTTGTTTACTGGGTAATATAGTAAAAGTGATATTTTGAGGAAGGTTACAACTGACGAAGTTTCTCTCTCTCTCTCTCTCTCTCTCTATCTATCTATCTCGCATTCCCAGTGAATAAACAAAGCAAAACAAAACAAATGGATTTCATTAATGAAAAGCGAATATATTGTTAAATGTTACGTTATGAAAAATAAAAACTCTATATTTGGAATCTTGAGCTATTCTCTTACCACTCACTGCCATGGAGTCGATTCCAAATCAAAGTGATGCTAAAGGACAGAACAAACTATGCCCTTTGAATTTCTTATATTGTAGGTCTTTGTGTTAACAAAAGGACTCATCTTTTGCCCTTGGTGTGGCTGATAGCTTCAAACTACTTACCTTGTGGTTAACAGGCCAATGCACAGCCTACTAGGCCCCTGTTACTCCTTATTCTCTCATTGCTACCCATAATTCCCTTTCAATAAAACAGGACATCACATAATTCTGAGATGACTAGAAGGATTAAAGTAAATAATGTATGCAAACTAGTGGGCATAGTAGTCAACAGTAGGAGAAGCTAATGTTTTTGTGGTCAATGTTATAACCATCCACCTACTCCTTTAAGGATTCCCCTCTCCCCCACAAAGTGCTTTCAGATGGAGCCTCAGAGTGGACATAAGGAAGCAAAGATTTGATGATCTACACCAGTAAAGAACAGAGTCTAGGAAACCCCATAAAGCATCTTTACTTGGCCTTTCAGTTCTTTAGGGTTCTTTTGAGGCATAATCAAGTCCATGGCACACTACCCCAAGGTTCATTCCACTATCGTTTAACCGTTATCTGTCTCCCGCTTTCTATAGAAAGGAGTCTCAGTAGCACCTCCAGGAATACATGATTGCTTCTCACCTGGACCCCTGGGGTGGCCTTTTATTCAGTCTCTGTAGCCTACAAGCGCCTCTTTCTTACTTCCACTTCCATACTTGTTCATGCTGTTAGATGCTGTCACCTTGGTTTTAGCTCACAGTGACCCCATGGACATCAGAGGGAAAGACTTCCCGGTTCTGTGCCATCTTCATACTTGTTTTTATGTTTGAGCTCATTATTGTAAATCCATCTCCTTTAGAGACTACCTCATTTCCAATGTACCTTTACTTTACCAAACACGATGTAAACTATCTTTTCTATGGTGTCTCCTCATAACCAACCCAAAGCACATGACACACTTTTGTCATCCTTGCTTTGAAGGAGCATTCTGGCTGTGCTTCTTCCAAGACAGATTTGTTTGTTCTCTGGGCTGTCTATGGTGATTTCAATATTCTTTATCAGCATCATAATTTAAATCCATTGACTCTTTTGTCTGTTTTCCTTATTCAATGTCCAATTTTCATTTGAATAAGAGGTAATTGAAAATACCCAGGGTTAGGACAGGTGCCCTTTAGTCCTCAAAGCAACATCCTTCCTTTTCAACACTTTAAAGAGGTCTTCCATAATACTTTAATATTTGTTTTTCTAAAAGACAGCTATGTTATTCTACTCTTAAAAATAGTTAAATGGTAGGGCAGAGCCCCGGTGGCGTAAGTGGTTGAGTGCGGGACTGCGGCCCGCAGGCTTAGAGGTTCAAATTCAGCCACAGCTCTCAGGAGCAGTGCCGGGTAGCTCCCACGACCACCAGAGGGCAGTGGTGCCCCCCCCCAAATAAAAAGCAAAAAGCACAAAAAAAAAAAAAGTTAAATGGTGGAGAAAGTCAACCTGGCATGACACACTGACCCCATGCTATCTGTCATGTCTGCTTGAGGCGGTTGGGTTCACACACATCCATAGCTTTACCATTGCTATTTACTATGCCAGAAGCTTGTTTTCTTTCTTCTGTATCAATTTAGAAAACTTGTTCACTTTTCAAGGCCCGATCAAACTGGATTTCCTTGTTGCCCAGGCTTAAACACTTCCTTCTTCACTTGTGTGACTACACTACATATTCTAAACCAAACCCATTTCTACTGGATCAATTCTGACTCATACTGACTCTCTAGAACAAAGTAGAATTGCCTACTAGAGTTTCAGAGACTGTGATATTTGTCAATGCTGCCAGCCTCATCTTCTCTGGAATTCTAACCACAGACCTTTTGTTAGCAATTCAACACTGTTTGCAGTGAAAAATAAAGACTCAATAAATAGAAGGAGGTTTCAACAAGTTTGTGAAAAAATGGAATTAAATAAAAATGCTATGTGTCCATGAAAATTTTAAGCCCTTTCATACATGCCACATCATCTGTATTTATTACAATTGTTTATACTATCTCATATTTCCATTCTTTTTATTATCTCATTCTTTAAATGTCTGAAGTATCCAAAGGCAATGATCATATTTAATTCACTGTGCTCTTATTGATATTTTCTAACATCTAAGGGGTCTTCAGAAAATGACTGGGACATTAAATGAACAGTTTGCACAATTGCCACTTGATCCCTTTACAAATTCTGAGTGCGCTCAGTTGAGTGTTTTCTGGAATTCCCATTCTGCTTAAGGCTATCCCTAGTTCTCTTTTATGATCTACACAGTCAAATGGCTTTGCAGAGTCAATGGTACACAGGGATACATCTTTCTGGTATTCTTTGCTTCGACCCAAGAATTTAAGGTGACCAGACATCCCACTTTTTAACAATTGAACAATGTCCTGCAGCATTTTGAAATTAAAATAGATACATTACAATACAATTTTTGCATTCGATGAACATTTTTGTTGCTTCATATAGACCAAATTTTTAACCAAGAACACCCCACACACCCCACACCCCGGTCAATGGTGTCCCGCTTAAAATCTGGTCACTTGATACAAACAATGTTATCCTTGGTCTACATGCTTTCCTGAATCTAGTATGAAGCTCTGGCCACCCCGTGGCATTGCACGGCGGTAAACATGGTTGGAAGATCTTCAGCAACTTTTACTCCTGTGTGCTATCAGTGGTATTGTTTGACAATTTTCGTATTCCTTTGGGTGACCTTTTTCTGGAGTGGGTACACATAGGGAGCATGTTCACTTGGTTGGTCAAGCAGCAGTGTTGCAACTTTCTGGGCATAGATGAGTGAATGCTTCCAGTTCTTCATTAATTTGCTGAAATATTCCGAGGGGTATTTCATCTATCCTTGGAGTCTTGGTTTTGCTCTGTTTTTAGTGTACCTTGAACTTCTTCCTTCAATACCATTGGCTTTTTTTTTCTCATATACTACCTCCTGAAATAGTAAAGGATATTGACTAATTCTTTTAGATACCCTTCCCGTAGGTATTCTTTCCATCTTCTCTTGATGCTTCCTGGCTCATTGAACACTTTGCCCATAGTATCTTTCAAGATTGCAATCTGAGGCTTGATTTTTTTTCTCAAGTTCTTTAAGATATCTGAGTGTGTTCCTCTTTTTCGGTTTTCTTAGTCTAGGTCTTTGCACATTTCTTTAGAACATTTGGCATTGTTTTCTTGAGTTGCTCTTTGAAACTTTCTGTTCAGCTATTTGACTTCATCATTCCTTACATGTCCCTTAGCTACTTAATGACAAAGTTACAAAGTCTTCTCACATCCACTTGAAATTTATCATTCTTTCTTGTCTTTCTGGTGACCTTTCTCTTTCTTCATTTAAGATGCTCTCCATGTCATCTCACAGGTCATCAGCTCTTATGTTATCAGTGTTTAATTAGTCAAATCTGTTCTTGAGATGTTCTTGAAATTCAGCTGAAATACACTCAAATTTGTATTTTGGCACACATGAACTTGTTTTCATTTTCTTCAGCTTTAACCTTAACTCATATATGAGCAGTTGATGATCTATTCTACAATCAGTTCCTGGCCTGATTTTAGCTGATGATATTGAGATTTATTGAAATCTTCTTTTGAAAAGTAACCAGATTTGTATCCAAACACTAATTCTTAACAAAAGAATTTATGTAGCATTATAGACTACTGTGGAAATATTTGACATAGCCATTTGTTTAAATAAAATTTTATGTATGACATAAATTTAGCATAATATGAAGTTATTAAGCTTCATAAAGTTTAATAGGATAAAATGATGCAGTTAGTTTAATTCGATGAGAATTAAAACAGTACTGATCAGTATTAAGCAAAAACAAGTATTTGCACTTGAAATTTTGAACATTTTAAGTATTTGTACATGTATGATGAGGCATCAGAAAGCTCATAGAAAACTTACCATACATTGTATTTCAACTTCATTTTCTACAGGTGTTTTAGAAGCCCATTTCTATACAATCAGACCCAAAAGGTGCATAGTGTTTAAATTCTAAAATAAATTATGAATGTATGCATTCATAATCTCAGTTATTATTAGAATTGTCAATAATTTATTCTGTTCTTTATATCTTTTGGTATTTATAAGTTTCTGCAATTAGTGGGCATTCAGTCACGATATATCAATTTTTAAAACGGATAGATAATAGATGCATAAATGACCTTTGAATGATTACACATAAATAAGAATGAAAATGCATTGTTTTGGGTTGTAAAGCTTCAGGCAACTAACAGTGACCTCATATAGAGAGTGAAAAATGTAGCACATGATTTGTTAGAGCCAATTGAGTGGGCCCTACTTGCATGTAGACACCCCATACAGGGGCCTTGAACCATTGCAATCCACACGGCTTTCAATCGTAGATGTTTCAGAGGTAGTGGGCCAGCCTTTTCCCTGGTTGGTCCTAATCTGGAAACTCTGCTGCAGCCTGGAGGAAGCAGAGCAGCCCCCAGTCTTCAGCTGACCTGGAGGGAGGGAGGTGGGGGTGTTAAGCCAATGCAGACTTCCCACAGAGAACGCAGGACTTCTGCTATTGAAGCAAGCACAGTGCTTTTTATCAGTATCCAAATAATTTATGTATGCTTTTGAAGGGAGAATATAAGCTACAATGCATCTATACTATTTCCCCCTCTTTAAAAATATGTACAAGGTATAGTTAAAAGAAAACTGTGTTTGGTTTGATGTATGAACCCAGTTTTGCTCGTCAAAACATTTCAATTGATCATTCATTTGTAAATAGCTAGAAAATGTACTTTCCAGGTATTATGCACTAAATAAGCACTATCAAAATAGAAGCAAAGCTTTGAAATATATGCTGGCGAGAGAAAAGCATAGACCAGTGGTTCTCAACCTTCCTAATGTCATTACCCTTTAATACAGTTCCCCATGTTGTGGTGATACCTCCCTCCAGCCTTAAAATTATGTATATTTCTACTTATTAGCTATAATTTTGCTCCTGTTATGAATTGGGTGACCCCTGTGGAAGGGTCATTTGAGTCCCAAAGGGGTCACGACCCACAGGTTGAGAACCAGTGGCATAGATACTATCATTTTCTATACAGACTTTATTTACAGACCTCAATTACAGAAAAATAAGAAGTCAAGTTGCAAGAGATACTTTTTCCCAGGGCAAGGAGATTTAAAGGGAGGTGGGAAGAAAGGAAAGAGAGATGATAGGGAGGCAGGAAGGCATTGATGCATTCTTACAAAATGTTAGAGGTGATACTTTTAAAAAGTGGACACTTCTGTGATTGGGCACAGGAAAGTAGCAAGGGGAATAACAGTGAAATTCTCCATATTTATGTAAGCTGGAAAAATAAGCTGACTCTATGGTGAAGCTGATTTTAATATGCAAAAATCTAAGCACATAAGAAAAAGAAAGGTGTTTTCTATTTGAAGCCGCAAAGAAAAAGCCCCATTCTGGAGCTTTCTTCCACAGGTATATTGTAAAAGAACACAGCGAAATATCTTCCTAGGTAGACCCTCATATTTTAATTACAGGGGTCACCTTTCTAGATCTTCAGCTTACTGCACAAGAGGGCATACAGCTGTGCTTTTAGAAGCTCTGTTCAGTTGGTCTGTGTCACTCTATGGCTACTGCAGGAGCAGTAAAAGATCAACTTTCATTGGCATTTTTTTGCACATACCAGTAATTCCCAATGAAAGCCATCACTTGCAATATTCAAATTCAATATGACTGACATTAGCGAAATCACTAATTAAGAAATAGGGCATAAATACTCAAGGAAACTTGACAGTCTGTTCTATGAGGAAAATTAAATCAGAAGTCCCCCATTTGCATAAATCTACAGGTCACATTTTCACAGCTGTTTGTTCTGTCAGCTCAGCTAGACGGTTGCATTTCAAAATTATTTTACCATAATCGGTGGGAAGCATACCTTTCAACTAAAAATATCTTGCTCTGCAAGAGAAACTGTGAAGAGGGGAATGTAAGCTCATTCAGTTCATCTTAATATTTCTCTCTTAAAGATAGCATTTCTAATATGGGCACCTTAGCATGTAGGTCTTAAGTTATTGAATTGTTATTAAAATGCATTCTGTAATTTTAGGTTCATGTTTAAACATTATACCATTTTATATGTAAACAAATCAATGTGTGATGCTTATTACAACAAAGAATAACGAGTTCAAGAACATGGGAACTTCCATTTTGCCTTCAACGGTAAAGCACAAGCAGTGTTGCATTCAGATATGTTCCCAATATACTGTGGGAGAAAGAGGAGGCTCTCCCCTCCCAGAAGTAGTTAAAGTCTTGAAAACCTGCAGGGAAAATTCTACTCTGCCCTAGGGAGTCTTTCTAGGAGTCAGAGTCAACTGGATGACAGTGAATTACACAGAACAGTGCTGAGTAAAAAGTCATGCTGGAGACCAGCCATGTAGAGGATTTGCTCTAGAAATTTAGCTTGTTGGGTTACCAGGAACTGTAGATCTCAAGAGGTCTTTGAGAAACTCTGGTGACCTTGTGGTTAAGCACTCAGCTGTTAACCAGCAGCTCAGTCATTCAAATCCCACCAGCAAGTCTGCAGGGGAAGGAAGGGGTGGTGGTCAACTTCCCTCAAGGCAGCAGCCTTGGAAGCGCTGAGGGGAGGTTCTGCCCTGTCCTCTCAGGTCTCCAGGAGTCAGAATCAAGCAACAAGGAAAGATGTCTCTGATCAGCAAAATTCAAAAGGGCCTCAGGAATGGAAATCAAGTTATCCCAGCCCAGAGACTTAGACACACAAGTGTCCACCTGTGAGCTTGGATGTCCCACTTAAAGCCTCTGTGCTTCAGTTCTCTGCCTGTAATAAGGATATAATTCCTGTGATCATGACTTGACACGGTTACTGGAAGAATTACTTTATTAATTAACAGACAATTACCTGATCTGGGAGCTATAAAGAACTCTCCAAATGCCAGTCATGGTTCCGTCTCTTGCTCATGTCATTTCAAACTTAAGTGAAAAGAAATCGTAGGAGGTTGAAAATGTCTATGATCTAGTCAACATTGTCATCCTGGTATTATATTTTAAAAGCTAATCCAAGCATGGTCATTTCAATGAAAAGAGATGATTTGCTACACCTACACATACTTGCACAGCTAGAAAAAAAAAGATTTGCTGTTTTTTTTTGTAAATGAGCTTCCATCAGTTTTTTTTCTTCTACTCTTGAAATTATATCTAAGTGTCGACTCCACTTAAAGTAATTTGCTGCTGGAATCAGCATAGCGTTCTGATGTCTGCTTTGCTCCTAATTATGTTCAAGCTCATTTTGACATTTAAGGCCAATTACATTAGTCTACATCTAGGAAGACTTTACTGTAGTCATCTAAAATTTGACCAACAAACATGTGTTTTTCTCTTTCTTTTTATTCATTTAAATGACATGCTTGGCAACAAGCACACTTTACCCACACACACAGGCGTCTATCAATTCCGTGTCATGGCAGCCCTGTCGGAAAGAGTCGAACTTGTTTCCCAGGGTTTCCAAGGCTGTCATCCTTGCCAGAGCAGACTGCCACATCTTTCTCCCACAGGGGGGTTGGGGGTTCAAACTGGTAACCTTTCACTGAGCAGCCTGCACCAATATGCCATCACCGCGCCTTAAGCATACTTTTTAGGAATGATAGCAGCTACATTAAACAGGTAAGTCCATTGGTGACGGTCAGGGGACAATGAGCCAAGTATTCCCTCATGTCCATCTAAAATAGGAGTCACAGAATGGACTGAAGCTACCAGTTTCAACTTTTCTTCTAACCAGCAAGCCATAAAGGACCTGAGCTAATGCTTTGCAGGAAGATTAATGTTTCAATGTATAATCTATTTACCACAAAGATAATTGATTTCAACAGATTTCTAATTTCAAAAGGGTTCATTTTTTATAGACCGAAGTGCATGGCTCCAAAGTTTAACATTTATAAGACACTGAGAGCAGAATGATCCAGCATATGATGCCACAGCCAAGTTCTGCCCGGTGTTTGTGATAACCCGAGTCCCAGAGCAAAGCACCCGGTATGCCAAGATCCCTATTTGCAGTCTTTTGCCTAATACCAAGATGTTTACCTTTTGCTCAATAAATGACCCGGATGGTTTGACAGCACCAAAAATGAAGCAGTGGGTATCTAACCATAAGGTGGCAGTTCAAAGCCACTGGCTTGGCAGGGCAAAGGTAAAGCTGCTACCTCTCACAGCAAGGCCTCGGACACTCTTTAAGGCTACTCGGACTGGGAGGCCTTGTGGAATAGTGGTTATGCTCTGGGGAGCGATCTGCAGGTCAGCAGTTTGAAATCCCTCACAGCTCTCTGGGGGAAGGCTGCCCTTTCTGCTCCTGTAAACAGAGTCTCAGAAACAGCAGTCCCTCAATGGCAGTGAGTTGGCCTTGACTCCATAGCAGCAGGTCTGGAATTTTTTTGTTGTTTCTTTTATTTGTAGCAGAATTTTCACTGCATCCCTTTTCTATTATATTCATAGGTAATATTGTGACCTAGAAAAATGGACTTCAATGTATATTGCATATAATTCCAATTGACCTCAATCATCAGTTAATAAACCACAGAGGAATAAGCATGTGCAGTAAATTATATCTTATATAATGCCATGGACTATATATTAGTGCTCCAATGCAGACAAATGGATTTAGAACTGTTCCTGTGAATTTCCAAGGCTAAAAATCTTGGGGAGAAGAAAGTCTTATCTTTCTCCCTTGGACTTGTGGCTGGAATCAAACTACTGACCTTACAGTTATCCTCCCAAAGTGCAACCCACTGCACCACGAGGGCACAGGTAAAATTTCACTGAAGCTCACTGCAAAGTGATTGCAGCAACATAGCAACAGGGAAGTGCCAGACACTCAATGTTCAGAAGAATACCTGGAATGAAGGAGATCATTGATAATGTCAAACAGATCTTGCCTGAATTCTGAGACTACCAGAAAGCTATGTGTTACAGATATTGCAAAAGTATTTGTGTGGATTATAACAACTAATATTGTGATATTGTGAAGAATAAGAACTCCAGACCGTGTTACTATGCTCAAGACAAACTTATACATAAGCCAAGAGGCAGTTGTTTACAGAGAACAATGCAATATTTCATCATGCAAAAATCAGAGAAGGTGTTTATCAGGAATGGATCCTTCATCATACTAACTCAATTTGTATGGTGAGCAAAAAATCTCAGAAGCTGTAGACAGGACATGTGACATCATTATTTCAGGAAGAAACAATAATTATTAATTATAGTAGTAACAAAGAATATCGAACATACTAGGGATTTCCTAAAAAACTAATAAATGAGTCCTGGAAGATGCATAGCAGTGACACTCCTTAGAAGTGAGGGTGACAGGACTTTGTCTCAAGAACATTGGTCATGTTTTCAGGAAAGTCCAGTCCTTGAAGAAAGACCTCAACCTTGGTAAAGTTGAGGGGGAGTGAAAAAGAGGAAAACCCCCAAGAAGACGGATTGAAAAGGAGGCTGCAACAAGGACATCAAGCAGGAATGACTCTGAGAATGGCACGGGACCAAGCAACACTGTTTCGTCATGCATAGCCTCACTATGAATGGAACCAACTTGAAGGACTAATAAAAGCAAAATAGTTATGTGGAAAGGCCACTCAATTGTACCCTGCTAAGACCTGCCAGATGACACACTAGAAAATTCAAGTCATAAAGCCTTTCTATTTAAAAACCAGTAAGAGGATGTGGGGAAAGAACAGGATGTCCCAAATAAACCAGGTGGGACAGTTGGCCCCAATTGGTCATCGTATTATACACATGACCCCTGAGCTAATGTGAAAGGGGGTGAAAAAAAGTGAATCCAGAAAAAAAAAAAAGTTGCCTTCTAGAGTTGATTTGTAACACTCAACAAACTATGATTTCTCTTTGGAAGTAGTATCTTTGGACTTTCATATACTGTGAACTTTAAAATATATTTAATGTCCCTTTTATTCATTTTTCTAGTGATGGTATTTGGTAAGCATTAAAATACTAGCTATGAGGCCTGTCCAACCCACCAGCAACTTCACTGAAGAAAGATCAGTCTGTCTTCTCCTGTAACGCTTTACACCCTGGCAAAACATACTGAGGGTCCATTAGAATGGACTAGAGAGTAGTCGGCTTGTGGACTTGGTTTTTTTTTTTTAATTCTAAAACCTTGATTTTGCTGATCATAATTCTGCCAACCATTGCACTTCTCAGAAATCTGACCCAAAGATTCAAACTCACCACCATCAAAGTAATGCTCATGGTGACACTACCCAGCAGTATAAAATTGCCCTTCTAGGTTCCTAAGACAGGAACTATTGACAGGAGTAGAAAGACAGCTCTTTTTCCCACTGAGGAACTGAAAGATTTGAACTGCTGACTTTGTGATTCACATCCCAACTCACAATCCAATGTGCCACCAGATAAGGTAGGGGCAATATTTGATGTATATTTATCCCCTATAGACACCAGAACATTTGAATAGCTGGCTACATTTTAAACAAAATAAAAGAAACTATACTGCAAAAATATTAAAAAAAACCATTAGGTCTTTGGGTATTTCAGCAGATACAACTATTCTGTAAATCAACTATAAGGATATACACATAAGCTCCTATTTGAAGGATAGGCATCAAAGGAATGGGTTGGGGCAGTGTAAGGTATGTAAGGCAGTGTAAGATATGACAGAACAATAACAATGTATAAACTATTGAGAGTTAGTGGAGAGGAGAGAGCAGGGGAAGGGGGGAAGGGATGGAAAAGCCGAGACTAGGGGCTCAAGGGAAAAGGCGGACGATTGGAGAACAATATTAGCAGTGGACATGTGAGGGTGCTTGGCACAGTATGTTTATTTATGTTTTGTGAAAAATGATGTATGAGCCTCCAATAGTTATTTTTTTTTAAAAAGGAGAAAACATTGAAAAAATTTATAGTGATTTGAAGAGAGGCAAAAAACAAGAAGATTGAATAGGCCAATAATTAGGGCAATTAAAGCTGAAAGAGCCCCGGTGGCGTAGCAGTTGTGCGTGGGACTTCAGCCCACTGGGATGGAGGTTCAATTCCAGCAGCGGTTCCACAGGAACAAAGGCTCCCACCACCTACTCCCACCACCAGAGGGCAGTGATGCCCCCTCCAAAAAAAACTGAAAGAGGTGTCCCTTTTGCACTTCATGAATATGAGTAAATCAAGAACTGTCTGGCAGTAAGATACAGCAGGGACACACTAAATAAAACAGCTGAGCTAATATATATGTTGTCAAGAGGATTCCATTTTGAAAGCAAGTTCTTCGTCGAGAAAATGTTCTGGAAGCCAGGTAGCTAAAAGGAATCAATTTAACTTTTATGATAAAGTATATCTTTTTTTTTTATTTAGGCATCACTGCCCTCAGGTGGTGGGAGTAGGAGGCCCAGCCTTTGCTCCTGGGAGCCGGAATTGAACCTCCATCCCAGTGGGCCACAGTCCTGCGCATAACCACTACGCCACCGGGGCTCAGCCCCAATAAAGTATATCTTATACCTGGACAATGAGCAGTGTATTTTTCACCACATGATTACATCTGATTTTCATATTTAAAAATAAAAGAAATATGTGAGTTTGCATGTATTTTAATACAATCAATAAAAATATCATAGAGGAGAATCTAATTTATGAAAACATTTGCCCACACAGAAACCTTTACATCAATACTCATAGAACTATTTATAAATTTTAAAAATTAGAAACAACTCAAATGTCTAGCAGCTGATACAAAGCAAAATCTGGTATATCCATACGATGGAATAATATTTAGCAATGAAGAGAATGAAGCATGATACATGTTAAGACATGAATAAAATGAATAAAACCACAGTACTTAGAATAATTTTATCTGGAAAAAGGTCAAATGTTAAGTGGGGAAAAAAAGCCAATCACAAAAGACCACTTGTTGAATATTTGTTTTCTATGGAATGTCTATAACAAGAGAGCAATTGTGGATTGCCTGACGTGAGAGTGAGGAGGAGGGGCTGCAAATAGTTGCACAGATTTCGAGGACAGTAATGACACGGATCTGAACTAGATAACACAACTGTGAAAATGCATGAAGCTATGTGACATATCTAATCAAAATTGTTATTTAGATATTCCCAAGGAAAAGTACCCCATCGCTTGTCTCAAAATCCCTCTTATTCCAGCCATGAAAGTTATGTCTTGTATATGCTTTCAAGAATTTTTATGAACACTAAAATATATATACCTACAATATATATGGCATCATACTACACATATTTTCTACATATATAAGAACATAATTATATACATATGAAAATGTATAGATATGGTACCTTGGTATCACTGTCATTTCAATGGGCAGCCGGTAACTACAAGATCAGTGGTTCAAACACAGCAGCTGCTCCTCAAGAGAAAAATGAGACTATCTGCTCCCATATAGATTCATAGCCTTAGAAACCCTACAAAGGGTCACTAGGAGTTGTAATCAACTCAATGTCACTGGTTTGACTTGGTGTATTGATTTAGCGGTTTGATTTTTTTAATAACCTAACCTGATACTACACCACACTAAAGACTTAGCACACGCAATTGAACCTTTAAATTATCCAAGGTCCTCCAGGATACTTTTTAATGAGGACCAAGAGCTACTTTGCAGACTTCAGAGAAACACTTTCTCTTACAGCCTGGGGAGATAACCTTGTCTTGCCTTGATACAGTTCTCTTGTCTTTCAGAGAAAGACTTAGTTCAAGAACTGGATTGTTGGGCCCTTGAGAAAGAAAACTATTTCCTGCTACTGAGACTTCGGTCTATTACTAACAGTCTGTCATGGGCCTTTAGTGTGCATTTCTTTTCCACAGACAGCTAAAATGTAGTTAATTTAATTCTTTTGTGTTACATCTGATGTTGCTGAAAAATTGTTTGCAGTGAATTAATCACTGACATTACAAAATTCTAACATATGATCTCCACTTTCATTTCTATCACCAAGGGCATATTTTTCAACTTTCCAACCCTCATTTTTGTTTTTCATTTTCTAACTTTAATGGTCAATAATTATCAGAACATCTTTATTGCATGTTTGATCAATTTCAGACAGCAGAAATTAGTAGAATTCATTAGTTTCGTCACTGCTACCTTTAGTGTGGTGTGGAAAATGGAATTGTAGTACTAACTGGTGTTCCTTGTGTATTTATAGACATTAATCTATCACTGGCATCATTTTAATTCAGGATAGACATTCACACATTCTTTTATAGGGTGTCTGTAACACCATTTTTTAGTTCCAGCATATGTCATATTTTTGTCCAATTAGGAATGGACAATACCAGTGTATGTTAGCTAACTACAATTAGTCACTATGGATTTCATTTCATTTTTGTGACTTATAAATTTGTACTTTGTAAATTTCATGTTCTGATTATTCATGGTATTTATAATTGCTTCTTTTTGTTTTGAGTTATGCCACATCTTTGTATGGAGATCCCCAAAGCTTTGGTCTACTGTCCATGTCATTAAGAGCAACCCTTCTTTGAGGAGCTTACTCTTCTTCAGTGTTATTTTGAGTTCCTGCCAGCCTGAGGGGTTTCAGACAGTGCTGGGCTGTTATTCTTTAAATGTTCAGTGATGGATTTTTCAGAAGTGATCTGTCTTCATAGTTTATCTTAATCTGGAAGTTCCCCTAAAAGCCATCCATCATGAATCCCTACTGATATTTGAATTGTCAATGGCATAGACTCCACCACCACAGCAGCACATAATGCATCACAGGAATGCAAACCGTACCATGGAGCAGTGGCTAGTAACCCCTCCAGCTATTAAATTACACATTTAGAAAATTTAAAGGTGAAATACATGAATAGAAAAAAGTAAAATAGAACCAAATGTAGGTAGGGATTTGATGGACGATATCAGAAATGTTTGCGGTGGAGTGTAACTCAGAGCAACCCTATGAAAGAGAGTAGGACTTGATCCTTACGGTTTGGGAGACTATAAATCTTTATGGGAGTGGACAGCTGCATCTTTACCTTGTGAAGCACTTGGTAGATTTGAACATCTGGCTTGTCATTAGCAGTTTGCTGCAACTCACTATGTACCAGGGCTCCTAATTGTTCAATTTTATTATATCAAATCACTGTGAAGTCACTGAGCAGAAAAAAATGAATACCAAGTTGTGCCTCGATTGTTACACAAAAGTCAAATCTGTGTTTAAACTAAATTAAACATTATAAAATACTGGTGCTGTGATGCTGTAAAATTATTAGACAGAAACATGAATACATTTCTATATAATCATGAAATGGATATGTCTCTATGTAAAATAATAGCTTAAATGAAAAGAAAGACAGCCTGGACTACTAAAGATAGGGCGTAGGACTCACATCTGATGTTTCCTGGCTACGAAATGGGAAGAAATCTCTAATTCCACATTTTTCCAAAGCAGAAGTAGCACATATCTCTACTTTCCAACTTCCTTATCCTATTCTGATGCCAGCTGTGCTTTCCACAGTATTCTGCTTCTGTACTAGATTGCATTGTCAGGTAGCTTGGCCTCCCAGAACTACAGACAATACTCATGGCTAGGGAGTTTTTTAGGGAAGCGAGTTGGTTTTTAAAAAAATGCTAAGGAATTAGTTCTTTTGTCTGCAGTACCTCTTGTTAACCTTACTGAGGGGCCCATCTCTCTTTGGTCCCCATCCTTCTAGCCATGTGGTCCTGTGACCTCTACCCTGCTCAGATGAATGTTACAAATCTCCTCCAGTGCTACTCTATGCTAAGGTGTCCCACTCTCCAGGCCAGCCTCCAGCACAAAGGAGTTCCACTTTCCAAGGTCCATGGGCCACTCCACCACATGGTCTCACTTCTCCTGCCTCCAGTGCTTCTGTTGTAGCTGCCTCCACTTATCTGCCCAAGGATGGTGAATGAGCTGCTCCTGCCTCTTCTCACGTAGTGAGGAGTAAGATTCTTACCTTCCACTTTGGAGACAGCTCACTTTACACCCAACATGATGTCAAAACTGACCAACGCCTTCACATACACCCTATTTGTGTGCTTCCTCTCAGGGAGGATTACAAAGACAATGGATAGCAGAGCCATCACAAGCAATTACAGTTCACCATAACTGCATAGACATTTCAATGTGATGTTTGTAAAACTGTCATAAATGGTTGGAAAATGATGCCAAACACGAGTGACAAATAAAAGACTCATTTTCTTAATTTATAAATATCTGGTAGAAAACAATAGGAAAATAATACTCAAGACTACAGGAAAATCTCAAATGAGCTGGTATTCAGAGAAGTGAAACCTCTTTCTCTAGCCTATGTTCATATTCTTCCTTTCTACCATTGAAATTCCAGTCATCATCATTGTACTGGGGGATGGCCATGATTGCCGCCAAATTGTTAGTGACACACCAAATTAGAAGAATTAGGATAAATTGGTCTTTCTGGGAATCTGCTGCTCCTTCATAGTTTAAACATTTTTTTCTACAAACCATGATTTTGAGTCTCTCCTTTATTATAGAAGGTATCCCTGGTGATATAGTGGTTACAAGTTAGTCTGCTAGTGACACAGCAATTCAGAATCACCAGGCAGCTCCTCAGGGGAAAGAAAAAAAGGACTTGGTACTCACATAAAGAGCTCACAAGTGACAAGTCTCCTGTGTCTTCCAGGGTCACTATGAGATGGCACTGATTCTATGGGATTGAGTTTATTTTTGTTTTGTTTGTTCTTAAAGAAGGATAGCTGATGGTGTGGTAGGTTAATCACTGAGATGCTAGCCACAAGGTCTGCAGTTCAAACCCACCAAACATTCCATGAGAGTAAGATGAGGATCTCTATACCAGTAAGATTTAGTCTAAAATGTACTCAGGAGAGCTTTTGCCCAAACACAGAAAGGCAGAGGTTCGAATTGATTCTGGGACAGGGTATGCTTTTGTTAAAGTCGTTCTTGTCCATCTCTGTCTTCACTCTTGATTAAAGATTTCTTAAGAAAAGAAGCCAGGTCTTAATTATCTCAGCTTCCCCCCCATCAATCCTTCAGCCACCATTTATAACCATTGCTTTACATAAATAAACTAAACAGTTTCTTTACCACAAATCCTATGGAAAGCATTGGTCAGAAAGTGTACTTGACTCGCAGTCAGAAACAAAATGTTCTTTGAATTTATACTCGGTAAGAAAATATCAACTGATAAGGCACCGTTCAAGCAGGACACAAATTAAAGTTCAGCCTGTAATGGAAGCATTTCACCATATGGCCTTCCATGTCTTTATTCATATGAGCCACTGTAGACACACAGATTCCATCGTAATAGCAAAGCTTTTCCAATAAGACCCACAGCGTCTCAACATTTGTACTTCCAGGTGGCTGAGCTTCAAGGAAATAAAATTTCTCCTTTATCTCTTTGGAGTCTCTGAAAGAGCAGAGGATAGCCCCAGTGTTCCTGCCTGCCAGACTTATCTCCCAGCAACAGGCTGCAGTATCAAAACCCACATTCCTGAGCAGATCTCCAACGCAAAAGAGCAGAGTGTTCACGAAAGACAAAGCGACAGATGAAAACTAATTAAATGGGGGTTCTGCCCGTGGCTTCTGAAGAGTACACATGAATTTTTGGTCTCTAGGAAGCAAGAATAATTCCTTTGGACTTAGACACAAGCTTTTCTGAACTTTCAGGACAAGTAACCCCTGAGCAGGACAGTTTGTAGTAGCCATTTTGACTCTGTGTCCATTGCTCTTGAGGTTAGTATGAGCGCACACCTTCTGCTTTGAAAACTCAGCAATCTGTTATTTTTGTATGTGAATCACCTTTGGAATTTGGGCTTCTTGATTTTGGTTATAATAAATATTTAGCAGGACAACATAACAGCCCTCAATAATAAGTTCTGTCATACTTATGAAGTTAAATGATGTGTGGAAAAATTCCCCGAGGCATGCTTAGAATGAGTTGGAGGTGTGTGTGTGTGTGTGTGTGTAGAGTGGCCTTTTCTTTAACAACCTGGCAAGGAAAACGAGACAGTCTTCTTTGCGGTGCTGAGGTCAAGTATCAAGAACAGCACATGCTTTCTGAGAGAACAGAACATCTTGTCTGAGAGTCAGAATAGCAGAAATTGGACTTTCAAGTTAAATGTTTCCCAAGATGAAGCAGGTGAGTGACAACAGCCTCTTGGGAGCAGCCACAGGAGGAGGCTGGGACTCGTGGAGAGAACACAGGAAGAGAAGAAAGTCCTTCTTTCTCGGATCCAGGGACTGGGCTGGAAAGATTAGTGCACCCAGTGTTTTGTGTGCTTGTGTTGTCTTTTTCTTTCTTGAGAAAGTGCAAACTCAGAAAAACGGCCCGCGCCTTTCTGACTCCCCTCACTCACCACCTTGGGGCGTTCCCCCCTCCTCTTCAACGAAGCACTTATAGGTAGAAAGATAAGGCCATTGGCCTTAGAAATTCTATCAATCAGTTCCACTTTATCCTCTAGAGCTATTAAAAGTAAGACTCAACTTGAGAGGACTGAGAGTCTAATGAGCTGTTGGATGTTGTGTCAGATGTTTTGTATGCTGAGTCAGATTTGTGGTTCTTTCATATTCCTAGATATATAATATTTCTTGATCTATTGTACATGAAAGCTGTTTAAATTTCATTTTCTAACAGCTTCTAAAATGAATTTATATCCCACCACTTTTGCTAAATGTATACATTTTAACTATCAAAGTGTAGATACCTTTTATGTCTACAAAAATAGAGTTATAACTTGTTTTAACTTGTTAACAAATTTTATAACTTGTCTCCTACTCAGGCACAATTCATTTAATAACTGCTCTTTGTTCAAATGGGCCCATTGAGGGCTGAAGATTGAATGTGCTGCTTCTGAAAATTTTAATGATCTCTAGTGGAGAAAGTACACGCCGAGTTAGGTTACAATATGATTTGGCCAGATAGTGAGTAGATCTGAAACTTCCCTGAACACAAGGTGGAAGTCCTGAGGAAATGTTTACTTTGGAGTTGTGATGTTTCATTTGATGGTATGTGCTACTTTTATTAGTGCCACAAACTAGCAGGGTGACATTGGGATACTTACTTATTATTGTCTCTGAGGTTCCTTTTTTCTTATTTTCAAAAAATTAATATGATTAGATCATCATTTGGATCCTTTTTGGCGTTAAGCTCTTATCAATGTAATAGGATTTTCATCTTGGACTAAGTCCATCTTGGACTTTATTTCTTAGAACCTCACCTCCTGAGAATTCAATTTACATTTTCATTGTACTGCAGACTATAAAGTCACTTCTAAAAGATTTGCTATATTCTAGTTGTCAGTCTCCCCCATTTATCATTATAAGCATCACTAACAAACTTTTTTTTTAACCACTAATGTAGTATATAGGAAAGGAACCCTGCTGCTATTGGTTAGGCATCCAAGGCCACCAGTTCAAACCCACCAAGCACTCCACAGAGAAATGAGTTAGAAACCAATTGCATTTGGTTTGGCTCAGGTTCACCTATGTAAAGATTTACAGAAACACCATAGAGAGTCAATTAGAGTCAATTCTAAGGTAGTGAGTTGTCTATTTTTTAAATACACATTGGCACCTGAGTCATATATGTATATATGATTTTTGCAGGAAAAGTGTGAGCCTTTTAGCTTCAATGGTTTTTGTTGGAATGCCCTAGTTTTATGTTCTTGGATTGCAACATGGTCAAGATTTTATGCCTTGAAAATAAAAAGCAATTGTGAAAAGTGTGTTTGTACTTGTTAACTTGTTTGGTATGTCAATATCATTTAGAAGTATTTTCTTTTGAGAGAGTCGCAGATTTAAGTGTAACTGGAGCAGTTGGAGGAGTACTACAAAAATAAAATTAAGAAAAAATTAAATAAAGTCATTTTTTCTTGTGAGACTTTAGACAGTCAAACATAATTCACTATCAAAACAAGTTGCTCTTAGGGGAATGAATGTACAGTAATCCATTAGAAATGTGAAATATAATATTGTTAATGACAAAGACATAAAGATGCTGAATTACTTTTTAATTTACTCAACAGAATATTACACCACCAAGACGAGTTGTCATATAGGAACCTTATTTCTTTTCCACACTGAGTAGACAACAAGCCAAGGAACAAAAGTTCTTTGTTCTCTGCCCTTTCTCATCTACTGAATTAAGACATACTTTCTGCCCTGGGTCAATCAATTGAAAATATCATTGACATCAAAGTCTTTACTACCCTGATTTCCACTACAATTATACTGCAAGTTCAGAATGCCATATATTCCTTTAAGCGGCACAAACACCTACAGCTGTTGTTTGACACGCCCATTGTTTTCTTCTGTAGGCCTTTATGTCCATGTTCCAGATCCTGACGCAGGAAGGATGGGTCGATGTGATGGACCAAACGCTCAACGCGGTGGGACATATGTGGGCTCCTGTTGTTGCCATCTACTTCATCCTCTACCACCTCTTTGCCACTCTGGTGAGTTTCGTGCTGATTCACCATTTTATCTTGGAATGACTAATGGAACCAGCATCGACATCCGTGTGGACTGTTGTCAGTTCGAGGAGTCCTGGTGGCGCGGAGGGTTACAGAGGGTTGTGCTGTGGGCATGAATTCAGCCCTTCTGACCCACCAACTGCTTCCAAAGAGAAAAATGTGACTTTCTGCTCCCATCAACCATTGCAGCCCTGGAAAGCCATGGAGACAGTTCCACTCTGTCCTGTAGGGTTGCTGCGACGCAGAGTCCACAGGAGGGCAGTGAGTTGGATCGGTTTTTATTTCCACTACAAGACAAATGCTGAGATGAAAGGCTTTCCCATACTGTTTGCATTCTGTTATGAACTAAAAAACTACATGCAGAACTAGATTATTGATTGTTCAGGTAAAATGGTGTCTTTCAGCAGCTACAAGAAGTTTCATGAGAAGAAACAAAGCTGAAGCCCTTCATTCACAGACCAATGTATTTTATCCTTAGGTATTCACACCCCATATGCTCTAATGATCAAAGCAGAATTTCATTATTATTATTATCATTATTATTTTCTTATCATGTAGAGGCACTTTCTTTCATTTCACTCACTCTTCTTCACGGCTGTAATTAATGTAAAGACAGAAGCTGCAGGCCTAAGGGTGCAGTCAGCTAATTAGACATCAGCACAGTGCTCTTGTGCTAGATGCCCCTGAAGGAAGCACATGAGAGTACAGGGGGAATATAATAATAAAAACACATCACTGCAAACATCATAATAGCATGGTGAAATGGAGTATAAAATCCAGGTGAAAAATGACTTCTGTAATCTAAACAGACTTTCTTCCATAGATTTCTTTTAGAATGGTGGAATTATGAAATGAGTCCTAAAGGTGTGTTTCTCATGTCTTTATACTGCCAAAGGTGTGTCTCCATTCAGTTAATGCAGTCATATGCCTAAGAAGCAAATATTAAGTTAAAGATACAAGTTCAGGGCCAACTTGCTACCTTTTATCAAGAATGCATGAAATAAAACTGCTATTATTTATCCAGTGGCAAGATCTGCCAAGTTAGGTATAACCCCATTTTACAGATGAAGAAATGGAGAATCAGGTGAGTTAAGTAATTTGCCCAAGCTCACTTAGAGATTAAATGTGAGAGCCAGGATATCCTAAGGTCTATCTATCTCAGAACCCATAGTCTTTTGCCTACTTGTTGCTGTGGGAAAAGGTTTTGAAACATCTGTCAAAAAAGATTATGGAGCTACTTTGTTATGTAGTATAAAACTCTAGCTTCTAGCATTTGAATCACATAAAAACAGAGCAGCTTTTACTAGAAAAGGACTCATAAAAGGAAAGACTTGGGCAGTGGGCAAATTTTGTGACATTGGGCATTTTGTGACAAATTTAGGTATGCTTGTGCTTGTTAATATCATTTATTCATCCATTTCTCCATTCATTTCACTAATGAATTTACCATGAATCATTAAAAGACTATTTCACCAAAGCATTGTTGTGTGTGGACCAACAGCATGGAGGATTTTATTGAGAGGACCCAAAGTGGCTTACTGATTTACATTACCTGGCCAAAATACACATCATATTTTTTTCACCATAATTTTCAAAAAGAGTTCTAAGTTTCAAATACAAATGGAAATTTTTAGTTCTGTTCACTTTTTAAAAAAAATCTGTAAACCCAGTGAAACTTGGGCAGTCAACTTGGTACAGTATCAAAGTATGAACTTGGACCTTAGACCTTAGACTTAGACTTCAGCTAACCTTAGACTTCAGCTCTAACTTCTGGTCATTAGATAAGTGACACTAGAAAAATTAGAAAAGCCTCTGGGATCTCTACACAGTGTTCTTTCTGGACTGCAGACTAATGATGCCTGTCCCCCCTACTCGCTAAGGTTGCCATGTGCATGCATGCATTCAGCTTATATTTTTAAGCATGTGTTAGCTGTAATATAAGAGAATGTTTTCATGAAGTCAACTTTCTGCCCTACAGTCGGAAAAAAGTGATCTGAGCAAATGTGCTTTCCAAAGCCCCCTCATATATGCATGCAGGAAATAGATATGTGTTCTTCAAAGCCAAACACTCCAGAAATGAACAATTCTACCCATAATCCTGTCTTTAATTTACCTTACGATGAGCATTGTGATACAATCATTCGCTTTTGTTGATGCTACAAAGCATAACACCAGCACCACCCCATTTTTTGTATCTTTGTAAATACCAAGGCTTTTCTTTTTTGTCTTGTGTACATTCTGGCCAGTGAGGCCACACAACGCGGGGAGTTCCTGATCCAGTCTTCTCAGGGACAGGCATGTGCCACCTAGCAAACATGTTTTGCTGCAACTTGCTCAGGAAGACAAAACAGTGGGCTATTTCATCACCCCAAGGCGGGCACCAATTGTCAGCCGACAATTTTGTTGTTGTTGTTTAAAGCTTAAGTGGATGGAAAATGCATATTCATATTCACTATTTATTGTCCCTTTAGGATATCTCTCCCTTCCACTAGGCATGTTGCCAGGTTTTCTGGCCTGACTGTAGTGCATGGACTGCTTAGGAACTTCATCCTCCCCTCTCTGGTTTACCCATGATTGGAATGAGGAGTCTGGATGATTTAAACAGTTGAAAGATGTTGGGGTTTTGTTTCTCCCTTCTCTCTCTCAGTGGTTTTTATCCTTTGCTTTTGTTTCAAAGGAAAGCCCGGTGATGTGAATACTGAAGAGAGAAAATGTAATTAAGTGTTCATTGTGGATGGTCCTTTTGTTACCTTTGAAGTGCTTAAATTAACACAGCAATCTTGATTCTGCCTCTGTAGTGGCAGCTTTCTGAGAATAGCTATATTTTCCTGACAAAAAATGGGCATTCCAAAGTGTAAATTAAATAACTTGATTTTACAGAATTTACTTAATAGTGCGTTTGTATTCAATAAAGCCCATTTTCTACTGCTCTGATTACATTTGACTTTTTGTTGACCCATATAAAAATTGAAATTGTTTCAAATGATACACTACAAGACCACTTAAAATAGTGTGATTATAAATGCTACAACGAGAATACCAAAATGGAAAAAAATAAATAATAATAACAGTATGGGATACTAAGCAGATTCCTAATGTGCTGCTTATTGTGTGCTTCAAAATAACTTTTTAAAAACCAAACAACTAATAAAACTCATGGTAGAGAGAAAAAAAAACATTGGGGGTGACATTTGAGCTAAATGCACATCTGGAAACTATAGAAAAGAATAAGAAAATAGTAAAACATACTATGGGAAAATGAATGAAAAGGGAAAGATACGTAGGGCAAAGGCAGGGCTGGAGCTTATGGAAAAGAATCAGAGGGGCATTCCACAAGCCAAGAAAATCCATTCAAAATGATGAGGACACCCGCTCATAATTATGAACCCAAAGTTCTGGAAGCCTGAGGCATGCAACCTCAAGAGTGAGAACCATTGGGTTGGAGATTTGTGTAACAAAAATCGGAGGAAATCGTGATACTTAGGAATACCACTGCTTCAGTTTTTATTGAATGTTCTGACCTTTATTGTGGTAATGGAAGAAAAACAAACTTAGCTATTTACAGTTAAGTGTAGATAGGACTTAGTGGATCCTTGTTGTTAGCTGCTGAGGAACCATGACTACACAACTGAAGGGAATACTGCCTGGTCCTGCATCCTCCCTCTGACTGCACGCGGATTGGACAGTCGTGATCCAGAGGCTTTCTTTTCAGTGGCGGATGTTCAGAAGTAGATCTGGGGGTCTTTCTCACCCATGTGCATTAGCCTTGAAACGAGTGCAATTCAGAGCCACACACAAGCCTCCACTGACAGGTCATAACTGTGTATGAGCTGCATTGACTGGGTATTGAATCCAGTCTGGTCTTCCTTGTGGAATCGGGAATTCTACTCTTGAATGGCGCTTAGCTCTCGGCAAATGCGTCTTTTCAATAGAGAATGAAGAGTGAGAGAAGGCCATGGTGGAGTGAGAAAAACCGAGATGACATAAGGGATGGAACAGTACCTGCAGCTTCTGAGTGATCTGGGACACTATTCCCATTGAATACATTTTTAATACTAAGAGAAACTTCAAACTCAGTAGAAAATAATTAGATACTTGAAATATTTTAATAAATTTTACTTTTTAATAATACTGTATCAATGTGGAACACAATAAAGAAATGCATACAAAACTGGTTGATTTTCCACTATTTCAAGATGTGACATATATTCAAGAGCTGATACTACTGAAGGCACTCTTGAAAGACAAGGCTCCAGGAATTGACAGAATAGCAATTGAGCAGAATAGTTTCAACAAGCTAATAAATCAATAGGAGCACTCACTTGCCTATGCCAAGAAACCTGGAAAACATCTACCTGGCCAACTGACTAGAAGGGACCCATATTTGTGCCCATTCCAAAGAAAGATGACCCAACAGGAAGTGGCACTCCTTAAACACTACCATATATACAAGTAAAATTTTGCTGAAGATCATTCTGCAACTGTTGCGTGGTACATTTACCAGGAGCTGTCAGAAACTCGGGGTGGATTCAGAAGAGGAGCAGGAATGAGGGATATCATTGCTGACATCAGATTCTGGCTGCAAGCAGAGAATGCCAGAAAGATGATTAGGTGTACTTTATTGACTATTTTATTGAATCCACAGGCATTCGGCTGTGTGGATCATAACAAATTCTGGGGAAGCCTGAGAATAATTAGAGTTCCAGAGCACTTAATTATGTTCATGTGAGACGTGTTCAAAAACCAAGAGGTATTTATACAAATAGAATGTGGTTTAATATGAGGAAAAGTGTGCATCAAAGTTTATCCTATCTGTATAATGAGCAAATAATCTGATAGTGGACCACATGGAAAAGAATGAAGCCCTAGGCTGAGAGAGAGGCTCGCTAATAGGGTTTGATATGTAGTGGCAAATGGCAAAACCTTCCTTGCTGAAAGCAAGGAGGACTTGAAACACTTGCTTATGAAGATGAAGGCTTGCTGATGTCAGTACGAGTTGCAACTCCATGTAAAGAAATTAAAATCCTCCACAAAAGACAGGCAGGTAATGTCACGATTACAAAGAAAATATCGACAAGGTCAAAGATTTCATCTTGCTTGGATCCATGAGGAATGCTCACAGAAGCAGCAGTCAAGAAATTACATGAAGTTTTGAACTAATTGAATGTATTCCCTAAGACATTTTTAAAGTGTTGCCAAGTGGGAATGTTACTTTGAGGACTAAGGTGTTCCTGACACAAGTCATGGCATTCACAATCATATATATGTGAAAGTTGACTATTGAAGAACAAAAACTAAGGAGGAATCAATGCATCTGAATTAAGATTCTGCAGAAGAATATTGAATGTGCAATAGAATTCCAGAAGGACAAGCATATCAGTCTTGGAAGAAGTACAGCCATAGTGCTTCTAAGAAGCAAGGAATGCAAGCCTCGCATACATTGGGCAAATTTCTAGGAGACCCAGTTTCTGGAAAAGGACATCATACTTGATAAAGTTGACATTTATCGAAAAAGAAGACCCTTGATGAGGTGGATTGACACAGTGGTTGCAACAATGGATTCAAACATAACGATGATGAGGATGGCAAAGGACTGGGCACTGTATTAAAATTAAAATATCACATGATTCTATAGGTTTAAAACTAAACGGGTTACTGCATGCTGATTGCATAATTTCAGAAGTAGCAAATTGCAAAGGTATTTTGTTTCATCTAAGTGGTAAAGCTCTTTGAAATCAATGTAAAAGCTGTAAAAGCTTTTACACCTGTAAAAGCTCTTTATTACATTAATAAATTAATACAAATACATTAATACAAACCTATGAGTCACACTGAAAGTTAGGACATAAGGAACTTACAGTAGATAAACACTGACTACAAATAAGATCTGTAGGTCAATATTATGTGATCAGATTATTGATGAGCATTACTTCAACTCTTCTTCTAAACAAAAGTACAAATAGATAATAACACCCAGAGCACTGATGAATTGTTCTTCTTTGGAAAATTATAGTTTGTCAATAAGTTTCCATACTACTTATTGGAAAACTGCTAACACCCAAGACTGCCTTGTTCTCTCAATCCAATCCGGCATGCACCAGATTCACAAGGAAACTCTGTCTCTTTGGCAACGCAGAAAAAATCTAAGGAGACACAAGATGCTTCCTCTTTTCACTTCCATTTCTTACCCCAGTGTTATTGTCACCTTCTTAGAGTCTGAGAAAAGAACTACAAAGTAATTTTCACCTCTTCACGATCAGCTGTAGACAAAGCCTGCCTCTTTCAAATATTCTATTTTCATCCCAAAGACACAGCCAAAGCCTCTCATCAAACATTAGTCATCCTTTCCCTGTGTGCCAGGTCATCACCTTATCACAATGCTGTGGACTTTGGGACCTCAGGGCAGCCTGGATGCATTATGGGGAGATCCAGCATCAAGATGGAAATACAGTTCCAGAAAAGTTGAGGCGGACACTCAATTCTGCATGCATTTAAAATGTTTTCATTGTTATTTAGTGAATGTTTACAGAAAAAATTGATTTTTTTATTCAACGTGTCATGTCATTGACTATAATCACCACAATGAGCATATTTTTAATAGCAATTTGAAGAAAAAATAGGCTTCCCCTTTATGATAAGAAACCTTGCCAATAATTTGTTTTCAATTCTGGGTATCTGCTACTTGCTATCGCAAAGCTCTGTCAGTATTTTTCCTAGCCAAACCCAAAGCTTTCTTTTTAGGGATGTTGTCTATTCTTATCTATCATGTAAAGCAAATTTCCAACCATTTTGTCAATGACGAAAAGATAGCATTCTCCCACATTCACTTCTTCCTACTCTGATAATGTTTTTCCCCTTTCTCCTAAGAATATATACACTGCATTGATTTTTAAGTGCAAAATAATGTTAGTAATCCAATAGTCATTTATCACACTAGACTTAATACTATCTCAAATGATCCAATATCAAACGACTACATTATGTGCCTCTAGAGGAACTATTGAAAGGAAAATATTGAACAGAAAAGAATCCATTGTCATGACTTTGTGACTACTATGACCTGTCCATCAGGGCTCTTGTCCTCCTTCTGTGGCACTGTGGGACCTGCCAACCTCGTGGCATACTTTTCAGGCCCCCCAGTATCTTCTCTGACAAACCTACTCTGTTTACACTTAACTACTCTCCTGCCCTCCAACAAATCCCCTTCTTCCCAGCCCCTGTATCTGTGGTCATGCCACCCAAATGCCTTTCTCACAATCTTCCTTCTTCTCAGCCTCTTCATATCTTGGAATTTTTATCACTGACTCAGAAGCAACAGGAACAGCTTTCAGAAATGGCACCTTGGCCCATTTCCCCACATCACCTTCTAGAAAGTCCATTGCCCAGATAGATAGGGCACTGTGATGAAGTGCAGTTGTTGCTGATAGACAGTCTTCATATTTGTATTTCCTCTGTCTCCTCCATGATGACAATGCCTCTCTACTCTGCTGCTGTCTGCACAGAAATAAAACTCTGTCCTGGATTGGGACATGCAGGTGGCCGAAGAATTGGAGGAGAAAGAGAGACAGTTTAGAATTGCTGTGATGTTACACACCACAATACAAGGTACAGGGCTACTGGGAAAACTTGGGAGGATTCCAGATGCAGGACTTTGTCCCAGTTCCTATCTGTAACTTGAGCAAAAACATAATGGACCTCTGGAGACTTTTAAAAAAGACTACCCATTCTGCTCTTGATTCCTGTGCTCACACAATGAACAAGAGACTGGCAGCAGAGCTTGACTAAGAGCAGAGTTGAGCCTGCTCCTTTCTGCAATCTGAAGCTCTCCAAAGTAGTGTGTTTCAGAGCCCTGCACAGACAAAGGCAGCCTTGGAACAATAGAGCTTCCCCAGAGAGCTGGCTAAAGAAAGGACCTAGAAGATCTCTCATGACCCATTCTCCCATGTGGACTAGCAGGATTTCCAAAGTGTGCTGTAAATCTTTTGGCACTATATCTTTTGTGGAAGCAACACTTCAAGCCATAGTTGAAATGGAGGATACAGTGGATTGGACCATGGCCTCTAAATTGATAGATGGATGCATTATTCCCTGAAGCCTGGGAATGGAGTATGATATGGAAAAAAGTGTCTTTGCAGATGTAATGACAGACCTTGTGATGACATCATCTTGAAATTTCTTGGTGGACCCTAAATCCAATGACAAGGTTTTATCTAAAGTACCAAAGAAAATAAAGAATAATGGAGAGAGGTCATGAAGCGATACATCCCCAAGCTTCTGAAGCCAGCAGAAGGCGGAAGAAGCAAGGAATAACTCTGCGCTCAAGCTCTCAGTCCTGCAGCACAGTGAATTTAGGTTTCTGGCCTGCAGACCTGTGGAAAAGTTCATTGCCATTATCAGTCTCCACATTTGTAGGAACCCATATAGACAAATATCAGAGAGCTCAGCAGGATTTGTCAGCGTTGAAAACCAAACAGATGCCAAACCAGTTGTCATTGAGCCAATTACAACTCACAGCAATTTCACATGCGCAGAGTAGGACTTAGTCCCACAGTTTTTTTTGTCGTTGCTACCTTTCAGAAGTCTACCTTTGTAGACCTTACTTCTGAGATACTTCTAAGGAGGTTTCAATCACCATTCTTCCAGGGAGTAACCTACCAAGCACTTGGTGGTTCAACAGAAAGAAGACTTGAAGCCCTCTCCACCAAAAACAAGCATCATTGGCACCTAGATGAGAAAGACATAGTACATCAGCCACGGTGGATCAGATGTTGTATCATATGCATACCCTTGACTCTCAGAAGAAAAGGAGCATTTATTCAAAAGCAGCTCGCATCTAAGGAGCCCCGATGACCCGGCTTGCAGTCCACCAGGTCAGCAGTTGGAAACCACCAGCCACTCTGTGGGCGAAAGATGAGGCTCTCTACTCCTGTAAAGAGGGAAGGTCTCAGAAATTCCACAGGGACAGTGCCACCTTTCCTCTAGGATTTCTAGGAGTCGGAATCAACTTGAGGGACGTGCGTTTGGTTTGGGTTTATATTGAATGACATAGCAAGATTAAAGCTCTGGCCACTAATAAAATGGAGAATGTATGTGCTAAATTAAATTCACTCATAGAAACATTTTAAAAACCATTCTAGTTTTGCCTACCTTAGTGGATGTCTAGATTTTTTCATTTAAGCTATTCTACATGTCATATTTACTGGGAGGAAGAAATGCAAAAGCAATGGGCTCTATTTTAAAACTATTATTATTGCATTAGAACTATTTTACAAATGAGAGCACTGAAATTCAGAATGGCCTAGTGGTTGCCCCTCAGTCAAAACTGGAAGAGTTCAGTTGCTACATGAGATCTCCTGGCTTTAAAAAAAAAATTAGGTTGTAAATTTACATCTTTTTATTTCAACTGTCAATGTCATATCAGGGTAAACAATACTACATATATTCTTCCAACAGTCAGTGTCTGATGCATTGATAGAGTTCAATCAACACTTGTCCAATTTAAATGCATAGCATAATATCCCTGTCCTTGGGTCACCTGGCATCTGTCTGGTGTGGGGGAAACTGTTAAAATAAAATCCCTGCCAGCCCAGAATCCCATGCCACAAAGGTAGAAGGGAAAATAAAAGAGTTTTATTATTGGAGAAGCATTAAATACGTGTTTAAAACTTCCAGTACACATCATAGGCATTGTGCTAATGAGATTGCAAAGACAGAAAGCAATTTCACCCTTTCCTATATCTCGACAGATACAGCCTATTACATGCATGTTCTCATGACAAGCAATAACTAGCCCATAAAAATGTTCCTTGACAGCAGCATTTGTTAAACAATTGATTCTAAGTTCACCTGGTAATTGGAATGGACATCTGACTTAGAAAACTGCCTTGATCCAAAGGAAAAATGAAACCTTTGTATCTCTATGGCAGTGGTTCTCAACCTTCCTCGTGCCGTGACACTTTAATACATAATTCCTCATGCTGTGGTGACCCCAACCATAAAATTATTTTTATTGCTCTTCAGAACTGTAATTTTGCTACTGTTACAAATCATAATGTAAATATCTGATAGGGAAGATGTATTAGGCAACCCCTGTGAAAGGGTCATTCACAGGGGGTCACTACCCACAGGTTGAGAACCACTGCTCTATGGCAAGCAGGGAGTGTCACAATTTGGAACCAGTTGTAGTCATGTGGCTAAAGGGGGTGTGGAGGCTGAAAATTTCACAAGGTGAGTCTGTCAGAGGGCATGACACCAAGATGACTCCCTAAAACTATTTTTAATGCAGTGTGGTCTGTGAGCACTGGTGAGCTGGCGGCAGGGGTGCAGCTGCTCTCTGGGTGGAGCAGCTGGACTGGGTGCTGCTTCCAGATGAGGTGGCCTACGGAGGCCTTCACAGCTTGTGTATCTACTAGCCTAACGGTGTGGGATGCAGAGCTCAAATATATATCAACATGTTAAATATTTATCAGTTCCCGTCATTTCTCTGGGACACCGAGAGGAAAAGAATACCTGGGACTCTAGGAACTAGCCAGATTCTGTGTGGACCAATATGTAAAGAGGACTGTGGGTTGGGGTGTGGTAACACAATGAGTTACTGGATTAGGTGACACTAAGTCACACAATGCCACTAGTCAAATACCTAAACTCATTTCCTATTCTGCCATTGAGATTGGAGTAGTCAGGCACTTCCCTCCTTCATGTACACATTTCAAAGAGATGGGTCCTAGCACCTTAATAAGAGCCTCCCTAGGTCCCAAAACTTAGGAGACACTAAGTTAATACTATTTTTCCATTTGTTCTTATTTTTTAACAGAGAAACATTTTTGTTGGACTTATGAACACACATGCACCAAACATAGCGTTTTCCAATTCAAGATTGTTTACTAGTGCAGTTGAGAGACTCTAATTACATTCTTTATGGTGCACATTCATTACACATATCTGTTGCCAATTTCTCATCATCTTAAAGAGAAAGTCAGTGGTCTCTAACCAATCCAGATTGACAGGTAAGAGTAGGGGTTTCAAAAATGTTTGCGGGGAAAATTCATTATCTTTTTAATCTCATTGTTCCAGGAACTCTTTAAAGCCACCTCAAAAGTCAAAGGAAGAATTTACAAGTATTTTACAGGAAAATATCTAAGAAATGGAAGAGGAAAGTTTCTCTTTTTTCATCATGGAGAGTTGATTTTAATTTTGTTTTACTTTTCAAATTTGTATTTGCCCTTAGACTGGAGATCCAGGAAAGTAATTTATATTACATGCAAAATAGTACCGGACTGTGTCCAATTATTAATATAAAGAGTAAGATAGTTCTTACTGTCAGGAAGATACATCCTGAAGGGCATTTCTGAACTTGAGGTGAGGGTACAGGGAAGGTAGATGCACCTCATATATTAGTTTTTATCATCAAGGTCCTTCTATGGAACTAAGTTAGAATCCATCATAACATGGTAATTTACAGTAAGACTAGATCTCTCTGTGTCCAGAGGTCCACGCTGTTGCAGACTCAATGACATCAGTAAACCTCGCTGGTCTGGATGATCTCTATCTTCTTTAATTTGTGTATTCTTAAATGCTATGGCTATCAAAAAGAAGTGTTAACCATCTCCCAGACCAAGCACATTCTGTGGAAGATTAATAATGTTTGGAGGGATTTGTGTGGTTGTTTTTGTGTATGTGTATGTGTGTCTTTGCGCTACATTCACTAATTAGAAAACAGTTACCCATTAACTTCTGCATAATAATCTTTGATATAAAAACTCTTGCTCAATTTTCATATCTTTATCTTAAGATTCTAATATTAACAAAAAGGAAAAATATGAATTAAGAATGACAAATTATAAATTAGATAAGGAATTTTATGTATTAAAAAGTTGAAAGGGAATTAATTTTTTTTTCATTTTTTTCTTATCCATTCCAAAAGAAGTATGATTTGTTGTTGTTGCTGTTGTTGTTGCTGCCATTTGTAAATTTTGGAAGTATCATGAAACATCAAGAAAGGAGTAAAATCCATTGTTTCTACACAGAGGCAAGAAACAGTAACATTCCTAAAGAACTTTCTTGGAGCATTTTCATTTTCCCTGATATTCCTTTCTTGTACAAAGTTTGACTTCTAGCACATACAAGAAGCCTTCACAATGTTCATGAGGAAGTTATCTTTAGTTTCATTTTCCACTCCCTAGTATACACCTGATACATATTTGAAATAGTGAACTATACACTACTGTGGCAGTCATGTAATCTGGTGTCAATTTGAGGATTAAGAGAGGTGAAGCCTAGCCTGTCAATCTGGTAATGAGACTTCTATGTGGCCATGGTTTTCTCCTGAGAATTCGGTGAAATCCAGCCTTGTTTCACCCTTGGAGGTGAGATACTCACTGCTCAGTTCCTTGGAGATGTTCTACTGACAAGACACAAGGCTGACTCCCTGTGAGACATCACAGAGGAGAAACCACATGAACTAACTCTGATGCCATCAGACCTGGGAAGCCGGAAAAGCCACGTAGAGACTCTTGCCAGTGCTGAGATGTTTGAGAAGTCACAGAGAGTACTCTGCCAGTGCTGTGATCCTTACAGTGCCACTGGATACATAAGACTGCACTCACTGGCCTGTGATTGTCCTGGTCATTGCATGTGCTTCATGAGCCTGAAGAGAATTTATAGATTGGTATCAATCAGAAATTTCCCCTATTGTTTCTAGAATTCATGCCCTTGGAGCGGACTGTGTTGGCATGCTTTCTCATTGTTCCATTCCTCTTGTAGATAAGCCTCTCCCTTCTATACATATGCCTGTTTATGAATTTTGTTTCTCTAGTCTACCCAGACTAAAACAATTACTAAAATTCACAAGAAAATATTATCTATTGTTGCATAAAAAATGGCCCCATAGTTCAAATATTTATCAACAATGATAAACATTTATTGGTTTCCATACTTTCTATGGGACAGACATCAGGGAGTCAAGTGTCCCCTGATATTGCAGTCAGCATGTTGACTGAGACTGTGACCTTCTGAAGTTTGTGTTGGGATGTGAAAGTCATATCTCTAATTTTCTACCCTCATAGGTTAGTGCTGCTGAGCTTACAAGGGCCATTTGGTTGACTTCAACCCATGGCAAGGGCCAAGGGTGCAGAATAGAACTGCACCAAGTGATTTGTAAGGCTGAGACTTTTTGAAAGACCTGTTTTTCTAGGTGTCTCTGGACAAGTTTGAACCACCAACCTTTCAATTAATAGTTGAGAACTTAACTGTTTGCATAACCTGAGGACCTCTAACCTAAGCTTCATACTATATAAGGGAACTTAAAAAAAATAATGGAAAATGAACTTAAAAGTTTCCACAAATATCAAACCTTTCTTCATTTATATACCATATTGTTTACCCAAGGAATTCTGGTGGCATACTGTGGATAAAGAACCACTGGATGGCTAATCAAGGCTGGTGATTCAAACTTTTTAGCCACTCCAAGTCTAAAAATCTCTTCTCGTGTAAAGATTTGCAGTCTCAGATACTCTATGGAATAGTTCTACTCTGTTTTTATAAATTACATTGAGTCAGATTCAACTCAATGCCATTGGGCTTGGTTTGTTTGCTTGTTTGTTTGTTTGTTTGTTTGAATTGGTCATGAAGGTAAATCATATTCATGTGAAAAGGTATTATTTAGGGCATGAATTCTAGAAACACTCGGGACCATTTTTGAGGCCCAATCTGAGACTTTTTAATGACTGCATATATACTATTATACACACCAGTATGCATAGTTTAATACGTACCAAATTATCTCCACTGTGTACTGGAGAAATGCACAGCAAGATGCCACTGTGCTGACATGAGACCTACATTGGTGCCCTGAGGAAAAGCATGAACATTTTGACTCCATCACTTCCAGACTTATCACTGCCTGTCCCCAAGAGCAGAGCCCACGCACCTTAGTGTCCACTTGTCATTCGGCTGGCCACTTTTTCGTACTGCCTTTCTTCTTCCAACTCTGTCTCTTTTCCTTCCCCCATCATGAGCTTAACCTTTTTTCTGCCCCTTTTCCACAGCCACTTGCCCTGCTCCATTTCACATACATGGGCCGCCATGAACTGCTATCATGAAAGGGTCCTTGGCTTAGAGGCTGTGCCCCACAGTGGACCCCTGGGCAGAGTGGGAAGCAGCACTGACTGGACAGCACCACCCTTTCACTGCCCCTATAGTGTCAAAAGGCCAGTTACCCGAGGCAAGTGCAATGGGACAGCCAGCCTCAAAGGGTCAACCCCAGAAAGCTAATAAGAAACAGTTCTATGTACCCAGAAGAATATATCCACTATGTCCTTCTCCTCCAGCAATTTCTCAACTCATCATAGCATGTGGGACTATGATCATATATACCATTGGATTTATATTTGGTTAGATGTGTGTGTAATGGGACATATGTGCAATTGTAAGTTGTCTGAATTGACATTAAATATTGAATTCATGTATAGGAATGGCTTGAAATGTTCATGGAAAAGTAGGATTAAAAGATTATGAAATTTTCCCACATACATTTTGATTCCCCCACATGTGCATATGTGTGTATTTTCTATTTACTACATGCTGGATATCTGTACCATTTTTAGTGTTTTATTATTATTAACAATGTATCTTTATATATTAAAGTTTGTATATAAATACTTCAAGTTATTTTCTTAAGATCATATGACAAATGATGGATAGTTGAATTTAAAAAGACACTTAAGGGCTGAGCCCTGGTGGCGTAAGTGGTTGAGTGCGGGACGGCAGCCCGCCGGCTTGGCTGTTCAAATCCAGCGGCAGCTCTCAGGAGCAGCGCTGGGTAGCTACCGCGACCACCAGAGGGCAGTGATGCCCCCCCCTAAAAAAAACCAAAAGAAAGAAAGAAAAAGACACTTAATTTTCTTAAATAGGCTTCATAAAGCAGAATATTCTATATGATCCATTTCATTTAATGTACATAATTCCTTTAGTATATTTATGATACTTTAAAATTCAAGGAAAATAATTCACAGCTGCATGTTACTTTCACTTACTGAATTAAGGATAGAGTATATTTTAGGCCCATTTCACTTGTTTTGTGTATATCGCATTTATATACATGGCATATAGATTTTTTTTCATTGCTATTTAACTTTTTATAGATTCTCCTGAGCTTGTTTGTGGCTGTTATTTTGGACAACTTAGAACTTGATGAAGATCTAAAGAAGCTTAAACAAGTAAGTAAAGCATTGGCAATTTTTCACCAATAATTTTTTAGAAGGACAAAGTCATGTACTTGTGGGTAAGATTAAGGCAGTTTAAGTTTCAAAGATAAAACACATTGAATGTAATAAATTAAGGCAGATGGAGTTAGTAAAATGGTTTTCATTTAAATTTAGTCTGGATCTAATATTAACAAAGGGAACTTTGTATTATCCTATAATTATTCTCGGAATCATTTAAGATCATTATTTTGAGTAAAAGTAAGATGGAGATTAATATTGGGTTTGGAGATTCATTTCCCTCTTCTATGAAATGAAAATTATTTAGAAGTGGCATGTCTCAGACTCAGATTGCCATTTTACATTATTATATGTAAGCCTCTTGCTCATTATCCTAAAAATATTAAGCATCCATTTTTCCTGTAAATTTTAAAATAATACGTACTCTGGGTGTCCATAGTAATGATAAGAAATAGAATTGAATCAGTCATCTAATGTGTTTCCAGTTCTGTTTCAAGCAGACTGGGTGTTGTGAATTGCTGGGTCCCAGCAGTAGAATGACAATGAGTGACGCTTTACATGGTTGAAGGGATTACCAGCACGAACAACCCTTCTCTGGACTCCCTGTTACCCGGGGAACACTGGACATGGGAAATGAGCTTCTAAGAGGGCAAGAATTGGTGAGAGATGGAGTCACTGGATAAAACCATCTTGATTTACCCTATAAAACTGTAAGACTAGTTGACATATTACCAAAGACCATCAAAATTCTAAAATAAATTCCATTGTGAATTATATGATGACTTTATATATTCAGAATCATATCAGAACTGTCTGTTTTTCAAGCAAATATATAATCACTTGGCTAATGACCACTTTGCACATTTTAATCTCCAAAGGCTATACTTTGGAAAGGATCATCTATAAGGAAAAATTAATATGTGACAAACATAAAGACTCCTGTTGTGAGCATTCAAACAGAAGCTGCAAGTTCTTTCTATCCTGCATCTGTGAAGTAAGATGGCTATCTGGGGACAGTGCAAGTGATTTCATTCAGATATATTTGTTAGAACTTAACCCACCACCATCAAGTTGACTGTGACTTGTAGTGACCCTGACTAGGCTTTTCAAGGTTGTAGGTATACAGTGTAGAACTTTATGTGATCAGACAGCCTCATCTTTCTCTCCCAGAGCAGCAGATAGATTTAAATGATTGACCTTGTAGCTGACAGTCCTATGTTTACCTGATAGGGTGTACCTCCACGATTCCTTTAGCTCTATTAAAAATGACCAATAAAAGCTTGCCCTTGTGTATCGAGCTTGGGCTATGCTTTACAAATTTAGTGTTTAGATGCAGATTTTGACAGTTAACCACAAAGTGATTGTCTTAAGGAAGCACAAAAAGAATTTTCTCACAGCCCTAGAAGCTAGAAATCAAAACCAGAATATTCACTATAATGCCTCCTTAAAATTCTAAGAAAGGAAATATCACAGGCCTCTCTCTTCTCTCCTTGTCTGTAGGCTTTCAACAGTCCCTGGAATTCCCGAACTGGTCTCATTTTATTCCATTTGTTCTTTCTTTATCAGACATCTCATGTCTACTCTCTTCTTGAGTAAGACACCACTCTGATAGAATTAGGACTCCACCCACTCCAGTTTCTAAGAGCCCGTTTCCAGACAAGGTCACATTCTCTGGATTCGAAATTAAATATACATTTTCCAAACTATGAACATCTCTGTCCTCCAAAATAGCATGTTTTTCTCACATGCAAAATGCACTTGTCCCCTCCCAGCATTGCCAAAAGTCTTCACCAAAAACAGCATCAACACTAATTCTATGGTAGCTTCTTTTAAATCAGATAATGTGTGCGACTCTGGATATGGTTTCCCACATGACAAGGTACCTGCATCCATGGTTCTGAAAGCTATCACCGTCCAAAATACAATGATGGAGCACGTCAAGAATAGGAATTCCCATCTCAAAAGATAAATTGAATAAGGAATGGCACCACGTATAGCCAAACCCATCAAGGCAAATATATTAGAGCTAAAACTTGGAAATCACCTTCTGTTCTCTAGACCCACAGCCATAGTGGCCTCACTCTCTCAGTTGGAAGTGGCAGCCCTCTTCTCCATCCCTGTAACCAAAAGGGTGGCACTGCCCTTCATCTTCAAGGTGCTGAGCCTGCCTTCTGAAACCAGATAGGCAGTGGACCAGCTCCTAAGACCTAAGCCTGCTGGCCTCTGAAATGCTCCTGGGATTATGCTCTCCTTTGCTTCAGGGACAATGGATAGTTAATTCAAGCAGTTCCATCAGCTTGCTTGCTGATGGATTCCAGAAACTGGATAGCTTTCCCTTATTTCAACCCACTATTGTCTCATTCCGTCAAAGTAGCTGGCAGTGTTCCTGCTGAGATGGCTGTCAACAACAAGCCTCGTCTCTTTAGAAAATTATTGTCGAACTGCATCCGTGGTGCCCTCTCCAAGCATTCTTCATCAATTTTGATGACACATCTTCAAGGTCTGGCTCCCTTTCACACACGTCAGTTCTCCACCTCTCTCTTTCCTTACACAGCAACAACCAGACTATACCGTGAAAATTTTACTTAGAGATTTCCTCAGCCAAGTCTCCAAGTTCATCACTTACAACAACTACTTTCCTCAAACACATTGGAGGCCTTGCCAGAAATGCTTTTAACAGTCACAATTCTAGCAGCAATATTCTCTCTGTGATGAATGAAAATTTCTACAGTTTTTACCCATTTCTTTCTGAACCCTTCCTAGAATCACCTGTGGTATTTCTAATTTGGCCAATAGTCTCATTAAAATAAGGTGAATAGATTTCCTGCTTTCGAATAATTTGTCCCATGTCCCATGGCATTTTAACATTACATAAATATAATACTATTTTTGCATTCAATGAACTCTTTTTGCTCCATATAAACCAATTTTTAATCAAGCCTCCCTTCCTGCCCCCAGTCAATGGTGTCTCGCTTAAAATCTGGTCACTTTAGAAGACAATCTAAGCTTTTACTATCAAGTAAGTGCCTCAAACCCCTTCTAGAATATATATATGTATATATGTATATATATATGTATGTATATATATTACCTTTTAATGTTCCTTTCACACCTTCAGATATTCATTACAAGAACGTTCCACTTCCCAGTACAAAACTCTGCCTTAATTAGGGCTTTGTAGAAAAACAAAATCTGTAACACAATAAATAGATGCTAAATGGATGATAGCTAGCTGGAGAGCTAGATGACTGATGATAGATAGATGATAGATAGATAGATAGATAGATAGATAGATAGATAGATAGATAGATGATTGATAAATAGATAGACAGATAGATAATAGATAGATAGGTGATAGATGTTGTTGTTAAGTGCCATTGAGTCAATGCTGATTCATAGTTCCTGGCCCTAACCCATCTTCACAATTGTTCTTGTTTGAGCCCATTTTGGGGTTGATCTATCACATCAGAGTCTACCTCTTTAGCGTTGTCCTCTCTTCTTTCCAGCAGAATGTCCTTCTCCAGGGACTATACTCTCCTGAGAACATGTCCAAAGTAGATAAGACAA
This sequence comes from Nesogale talazaci, assembly GCA_004026705.1. Lineage (NCBI taxonomy): Eukaryota > Metazoa > Chordata > Mammalia > Afrosoricida > Tenrecidae > Nesogale > Nesogale talazaci. The sequence goes on from PVJH01006665.1 coordinate 58,310, forward strand.
AGTCTTACCATCTTTGCTTCTAAGGAGCATTCTGAGTGTATTTCTTCAAGACAGATTTGTTTGTTCATTTGGCCATTCATAGTAATTTCAATATTCTTTACCAACACCATAGTTCAAATACATTGAGGTTTCCTCTGGTCTTCATTGTTCAATGTCCAATTCTCTTGACTGAAAATACCGTGATTTGGGTCCGCTGTACCTCAGTGCTCAAAATAGTATCCTTGTTTTTCAACACCTTAAAGAGGTCTTGTGCAGCCGATTTGCCTAATGCAATAAGTGAGAGTCAGAGTTAAAAAACATTCCTGCCATCAAGTCCATGCCGTCTCTTTGTGACTCAGGAAAGGGCGGTCTGTGGATTTCTCAGACTTTTTTAGGAGTAGAAAGGCTGTCTTTCTCCTGCAGAGCAGCTGGTGTTTCTGAACTGCTGACCTTCCACTTAGTAGTCCAACACGTCACCTCTACGCCGGATGTAAACAGGAAGAAAAAGAGATTTAGTTGGAGAAAATGGCTCATAAGATTCTGGGCCCTGACAAATCCAAAATGAAGCAACAAACTGGAAACTAGGGTCATCTATGTCTGTTCCCAGTTTTGAAAGATAAACTTCCTTAAGAAACTCAGATTTTGCTCTTCAACACATTGTGGATGGATCCAGAGTTTACTTGTGTTTATGATTTAATGCAAAAAAAACCTAGCAGGCCAAAAAAAAAATACCTGGACACTTGGGTAAGTTGGTAAAAAAATCTGGTCTTTAATGTCTTACTTCCTCGACTAATTGAATAAATCCCATCCACAAAAAGAAGTATAATCTGTTTAGTTTAAGAACAAATGATTTAAATTTTAACATTTTATAAATTCCTTTATAGTGATATCCAGACCAGCATTGGACTAAATAGGTGGATACTATAACTTAGAAAAATTGGCCTTAAAAATTAACCATAAACCATGTTATTTATAAGTAGGATTTGAATATCTCTTAATACATGATACTAAATAATTCCACATTTTCTTTTTTTGCTAATTTATCAGTTTCTATATCTATATGCTTTATAATAATCTCTGGCCAAGTAAAATATGTTTCCAGCTCCCATCTGTAGCACAGTTTTTTGTCAACCCATTCCATTGAGTTGATTCTGGCTCCTGGCAATCTTGTATAAAGTGTATGCTGGCTCCTGGCAATCTTGTATAAAGTGTCCAAGGTTGAAAAACTTTATGACCATACTCATCTTTTCTCCCACAAAGAAACTCATAGGTTTGATCCACAGACCTTTCTCACAGTTAGAAACCCATCACTTACCCCACTGAGCTACCTGGGTTCCTTGGCTTTTTTGTTGGAAAACATGTGTTAGGCTGGGTTCTCTAGACAAGGAAAGCCGGTGATAGGTATATGTCTATTAACTATCTCAAGCAAGAATTTTTTAAATGTTATCATGTATTTAGTATTTTATTTAATTTATGTAATAATTTATTTAATTGGAAGTTAATAGATATTTCATTTCAATTCCATAATTCAATCCTATCAAGAGTGTTGTACAACAGCTACCAGAATCAGTTTTCAAATGTTCTTTCCCTTCCTGGACCCCTTGACATTAACTCCCTTTTATATCTACCCACGCCCATTGAGACCCTTCTTCAACCTGCTATCCCCATGAATTCATCAACCCTGGGTTCCCGAAAAACAGAAAAACATACGAACACAAACTGAAGAGAATGGTCTCCAATGACATAACATATATGAGTAAAATCCTCAGAAAAACAAATAAAAAGCAAAATGATTACAGAAAATGTTGAAAACCAGATTAGGTCTAGCATGACTTAAAGAGGGCAAAAACAGACAAGGTTTTAGCCATTCAAGTCAGGTTTATCTCTTTGTCTTCTGAAGTCCTCTCTCCAACGCACTCAGTAGTAACTGCTTTTCTCTAATTGTAGGTAGAGGGAAATCTCGGGAAGCTTATTCCCTATGTAGTTCCCACACGTGTATCTTGGGATGCCACTGTCATCCAGAGCCTTCTGCAAGCTAGATTCTCACAACTTAGGCTCTGATACTATCCCGTTTCTTTGAACTTGAACAGGATTTCCACTCCTTTGGTGACTGATGATGGTGTGGATGCCATTGGCAGCTCCCTGAGAAGGTTGCTTCCTCGGAGACCAGCAAGAATAGTATAGCAAGAAAGTGATCCAGCCCAGTTCAATGCAGGGCCATGGGTCTGGTGCTCCCTGGAGATAAAGGTCCCCTCCCACCACCGTCTAGGAGATAGTGGCCCTGGGGGACACAGTAGAACTGCCCAGGGAGTTCTCGAGACTGACTGCTTAATAAGGAGAAAGCCCCATCTTTCACTGAAGGAGCAACTGGTGGTTTCATGTTTCGAACCTTGCAGATCCCAGCCCAGCGTGCAGCCACTGTGCCCCAGAGCTCCTGGAGGGGATGGTAGAAAAGTGATAATATAAGGGGAGAAATAAGAATGAAGAGAAGAAAACAGTGATAAAGAAAAATACCCCAATATATGAAATAGAAAGAGGGAAGATTATAAATATAATCCCCATGGTAATATGGCCTAGACCAGAGTTAGGCAATTAACAAGCTCACAGGGCCAAAGGTCAAAGGGCACCAGAGTCCTTCAATTAGCACTCCATGCAGGAAAGCATGATTCTTTGTTGACAGACTCAGACTTTCCTTAAGTAGCAACATGATGTCATAAAACTTCCCATTGATTTTCTTAAAGAGAAGTTTTTATTGTGAATTAGGTGAGGGTTTACAGAGCAGATCATCATTTTTACATTCAACAACATATTTCTGAGGTAATTTGTTTACCCTTTAAGACCATAATCTCCAATTAGGGGTTGGCTAAAAGGTCTTCAAAAGAAGCAATGGAGCCAACCCAGCATTTTAGCTCTTAGGAAGGCTAAAAGGGAATCACAAGGAGTTTGGGTAGCCCAATGATGAACCACTTGGCCACTAGCCAAAACGTTGGAAGTTCAAACCCAGTAACAGCTCTGCTGGGAGATAATATATGGCCATCATTTTTGGTAAAGACTTTAGCCTTTATCTACCTGTAGAGCCATCGGACACTGGTGTAGAGAATCTCCATGAGCCAGAACAGACTGTGTAGGAAAGGAAAACAATAGGAAGGAACTTAGGGCCACAATGGTTGAGGTTGAGGTTGAGGTTGAGGTTGAGGCTTGGCTGCCAACTGAAAGCTTGACTGTTTGAACCCAACAGCCACTCTGTGGAAATACAGATCTGGCCATTGCTCTCATAGAGATTACTACCTGGGCCCCTGTGGGGCTGTTCTCCCCTGCTAGAGGGACACTCTGAGGCAGAATCACGCCCGTGGCACAAAACAACAAAGAGAACCATGCATTCCCACTGGGCTGCAGCCAATAGGAGACTGGATGTGCTAACAGAAATGTCAACTGTAATACATTCAGCTGAAAAAACTGTGAATTCTCTGTGACAACAAAGTTTTCCTTGGGCTACAGCTCAGAAGTCTTGTCACATATGCCTTTCATTAAAAAGAAAAAAAGTTACAGTGCATTATGTACTGCTTAGTAGAGACATTTTTATAGACAAAAAGTACAAATTATCTTTTTAAAAGTTTTTATTTTCCAGTAGTAGAATTTCAAGTCCCTTGGAATGAACAAGTATCTATCCTCACAAGCCATTCTATTCCCAGTCACAGCCAAGAGAATCATACCGCTTAAAATCCTTTCCTCTCCCAGAAAGCCCCTGACTATGACCACGATGGCCACTATGTATGTAGTGTGATTGTTCATTTTTCACTCTTCAAAATAAATAGCTCATTCTAATACAACCACATGAAGATCATATGCTGCCGAGTTGGTGTGTCCTATATACAGCCCAGTGGATTCCTCACAGCAATATGGTGGTAAGCATTTCAGCTGCCATAATTTATGTGATCCCAGGACACTGACGTGATAGGTTTCTTTTTGGCACCCTGAAACCCAACACAGTACCTGGGAAGAGATGGAAGCAAAATTCATGTAGCATGCACAAGCACAGTCCACTTTTCTACATAAGAATAGAAAATGCATGACAAAGGAGATTACTTGCAGATTTGTAAGTAAATTGATTAATATAAAAACTAAAAAAAAAAAAAACTTGACCTACAACTATAATTTGAACAATACTGTAGGCAAAATTTGGAAATTTTTGAAAGTGAAGAGGATGCTTTCAGCTGTAAAGATTTTGGAAAATTCATCATAAGCTTGCTTTAAAAGGTTTCCTTTTAAGCAGCATCAAATTCATAAAACTGACAGGTTAAAAAAATAGGGAAGCCTCAGGGAAAGACTCATTGAAAGGGGAACTATAGATGCTCTGCTTAGATTAAACTCAAGCTAACAAATTAAAAAGCATCTCTCAAGCTCGACATCAAGTCTCATTTGAATTGGAGGTCAAATTAGATGAATGTTGCTCTTTGCTGCCAATGCTTTGTGGGATACAGACCACAAAATAAAGTTTTCTCAGTTATTGATTGTGATATTTTTAACCCAACCAATAAAACTCATATTCTTTGTTAGATGAGCTCCAGACCAGTGATTCCTCGGTCTCCTTGAAAGCTCTCACTTTCCCTTCTGTCTTGACTCCATTATTGAGGTTCTTCCATATTCAGAGGAGAAGCCAGCGTGCGACCTGCCTTCTGTTATTAGTATTGTCTATCTTCTCTCTCTAGCTCCTAATATCCAATGAAATAGCTAACCAGAACTCACACAAAAACAAAAAATCATGGTTAAAGGTTTTATTAAGTAATTTAACAAGTGTTAATGTTGGTCTGAGTTGTTTATCAGGACATGTTACAAAGTTCATTCAGATCTGCCAAAGGGGCATAGTACTCTGCTGTGTCAACTGAAAGGCATTCAGCTCAAGCTCCACGGTCAGCTTCAGCAAGCCAGGCTTCCCCAATTAAGTGTCCACAGGCAATCCACTCTGCAAGCCAGCTCCCCACAAAAGTCGCTCAGCTTGATTTGCTCTGTGGTTTGGAAAGTCCACCACTCTGTCACACCCTCTGATTCCTGGTTCTCCGCTGCCTGAATTTTGGACCCAGGAGATGCACTGCGCAGGAATCTTAGGTCCAGAGGACTTGCTCCACTCCTGGCTCTGGCCGGTAATGAGATCCCTCCTCCTTTTCTCAGTGGGCTGAGACACAGAAGGATGGCACTCCAGGGAATCCTGTTCACAATTACTCACAAGAGAATCTTGCCATTATTTCCCCTCACCTTCTTATCAGGCCCATGCAGGAGAAGGTTGTTGGGTGGGAATTAGAGACTTTGGCTGGAAGAGCTACGTGAAATAAGTCATGGCACCTGCGCTACCAAAGAAGGTCACTGAATGGCTAGCCCAGCCTTCTTGAGACAGCACGTGATTCTCATCTCAGAATCTAAGCCAAGTCTTCAGTTGACTAAGTGTTTTATCAGTTTCATACCAATAAACTCAAATTCATATTTCCTCAAAGAGGAGGTTTAATTGCTACCGTATGAAATACTTCCTGTTAGAAACCTACCTTGTGTCATGCACTTCATCTAAATTACCACACTAAAATGATTGTATTTTATCCTGAATATTAAGGCTATAGAAATTAACATTCAAAGGAGTAAAAACCTTGCCTAAATTCTTACAATAAGTCATAGCTTCTCAGTATAACCCATGCTCCCTAACTTTAAAGTCATGTATTGTGCCAAAATATGCCACCATGCCTCCTCACTGAGTGCTCTCATTCCTTTACATAAAGAAGCACACCTGGAGAATAAGTTCAGTGAGATGCTTCCGTTTGTGGATCAGCACACTCCCTGCCTGTAGTTCTATATACAAGAAACCAAATTACGTTCAGATTATAGCTTAGTGAAGCAGGAATCCATGTACAGAAGGTAATCAGGTGATTCAAATGCTTAAGGGTGACAAACTGGGATTGTCTGAGTCACCCCATTTTCAAAGGAGATAGTTGCGACTGACACTTGGTCTGCCCATTCGGGAAGGGGTTGATTACTCACTTACTGAGTGAGGGAGGATGGGTGGGAAATGAGACAGCATAGTGACCAGCACACTGTCCTTGCCCTCAAATAACTTAGGAGGTAGTTGGGGCGGGGGGGGGGGCGGGTGACAAGGAAATAGAAATGTTCTGTTCAGCAATGATCCCTGTAGGAGCTGAGGCACACCGGGAACTCCTCTAACACAGACTGGAGAAGCAGAGATGTTTCTTATGAGTGTGGCATTGGGCAAGGCCCGTCCAGATTGGAATAAGGTGAGGAAGCTGAAATAAACTGGCAGGAAGGAGGTATTGAGAACAAGGGAAGAGCGTGACCAGACATGGGTAAGAAGGAGAAAGTGCTGTGTTTCTGCATTCTTATTTTTTTTAAATTGTATTGGAGGTCACTATGAGTTCACTTCAGCTCACTTGTGACTCAAGAGAAAGAGAGTGATGAACTCAACTAATGCATTTAGAGGTTATCCTGAGGGCATTTTCAGTCAAAATGTGTCATAATCACACCTATGGCCAGTTTCAGTGTGAAGAATGGACTGAAGGTCGCTTCATGGGCAGAGACAAGGACCGGAAACTGAAGGAGAACAGGATGGCAGCCTATCCTAAAAAAATCCAGAAGAAGGACTAGAGCTGAGTGGATAAAATACTTTTGGTGATGAATTGGATAGAGGAGATGAGAGAGGACAGGATGTCACCCAGATTTCTGGATTGCCTCGAGTGTGCTGAGACAGAGAAAATGAGAAAGAGAAGGAATGGGGTTTCCAGTGGTATGTTTTCTTTCATAGCTCAGTGGAAAGCATACTGGTTTCTTAGGGCTAATGTTAAAAAATAGTCATAATCCCACAAAGTCAATGACTTATAAGAATAGAAATGTATTGTCTCAGACTCTAGCGGTGACTCATGTCTGACATAATGTGACCATGCAGATTCCTTCTGATGATTCTGAGAAGAAATCGATGGCAAGCTTCTCTCCTATTTCTTAGTGGTTTGTGATGCCGGGTGTTGCAGAACCTGTCTCTGTCTTCATGTGATCACTTTCCCCCTGGTCTGCGTGGGCTCCTCCTCTTAAACTAAGGCATAACACACATTGTATTAGCACACACCCTGCTGTACTTTCACCTGAATTCAATGGATAAAATCTTTAAAATCCTATTTCCAGACAAAATAAGACTCACAAGGACAATACTCAGGTTTGAACATTGTATCAGCATAGCTTCTTTGGGGCTGGGGGGACTCATCCAATCCCTGACAGTTGTTCATATGTTCCCTATGATGCAGGAGGGAGAAGGTGTCTATGAATAGAGAGAAAGGAGAGAAGGACTTTCTGGATTGAAACAACCACTGGAGCAGAGCAACCATCAGCACACCCATGGTCATGTAGGCCTTTAGAGAGTCTGAGTTTGCCTACGGAAAGGCAGTCGTGTGAGTCCAGGTAAAAACAAATTCATAAACCCACATAAGCATATAAGGGAGAGGTTTATATAAAATAGGAATGGAACATTGGAAAAGCACCCTAACCCACTCCAGTCCAAGTCCATAAGTCTGATATTAGCCCATATGTCCAATACCAATGCATATGTCCTCTTCAGACTCACGAACCACATGACTCCAGCATAATCACAGGCCGGTGGATGCAGAGTCCCGTGTGTCCGGTGGTGGTAGAAGCATCTCAGCACTGACAGGGACCTCTCTGGGGCTTTCTAAGCATCTTAGCACTGACAGGGATCTCCATGTGACTTTTCTGGTTTCCGAGGTCTGGTTCCACCAGGGTAAGTCCATGTGGTTTCTCCTCTGGGATGTCTCACAGGGAACCCACCTTGTGTCTTCTATGCTGCAATATCTCTCAAGGACTCGGCTATAAATCTCTCATGCTCATGAGGGAAATATGATGAGATTTCCCAGAATTCTCAGGAGAAAGATATGCCCACACAGAGGTCTCATTGGCTATCCCCAGATCGACAGGCTAGACTCCACCCCTATACACCTAAATCATGAAATTGACACCAGTACATGACTGCCACAGCAGTCAACACATGGATGATAGGAACCAATGAAGACGGGTCCCAAATAACTGTCACAACCCAAGTGGCAGGATGAAAGTGTGTGTCTGATCAAAACTCAAAATCTTTCAGGAGGCAGGCTGTGATCAACAATATCATAGCCTTCAGAGTCTCTGTCAAACATGTTTACTGGGTGGGCAGAAGAGACGTGGTGAGAGACGTGAGCAAAGCAGAATTGGTGCCTTTGATGGCACACAAGTGGGTTTGCAAAAGCTAAGGAATGGAGGCTAAGTTGACAGTCTTCCTATCAGACTCTTCCTTCTCTACGTTTGCTTTCTATTTCTTCTTCTCCTTATTGTTTGTAGCTATGTTCACATAGCTGTTTATTTATTAGATTGCTATGGAATGTTTCCCCCCTGTGACACTTTCAGTTCAAGAACGATAACTGCATTAAGCATTGTACTTGGGTGAAGCACTGAGAGGAGCCACATGTGGCTGGAAACCACAGGTCTCCCTCTCAGTTGTCTAGGAGGTGGAGGGTCTAGACACTGAAGAATGTAGAAGTCATTAGAGGCTGAGTTGGTAAACCCTAAATTTATCTTATTAATATAGCGGAAATCCACAAGATACCACAGCCTCAATCTTCCATGATGTCACTGTCAACTTGTATCTTACTGCCCATCATTTTTAAGAAGCTAACTCTTAGAAGATACAGCATCTGTTCTACTATTTGGGGAAAAGTCCCATCTGTTAGGTTTTTGTTATTTATTATTGTTGTTTATAATGGGATCTTACATCATATTAAGACATGAGATCAGAGATGAGATCACTAGGATTGAAAAATGTGACTATCAAGGTGAAGTCATAAATCCACAGTAGAATTTAGTCATTAACATAAAAAATACCCCAGAAATATAAGAGTCACTGCACAAATGGGAACAGCAATGAGATCTTTGGAGACAAAGTGAGAGTGTCAGAAACTCAGGAGTCAGATCAAAATTGAGGGCAAGGGGTAACTGTTAGAACGGATGTCCTTCTGAGCCTTGTTCTCCAGCCCCAGTAATAAGCAATCACTTCTGCAGCTGAGAAGTAACATAGGGGAGATCATATCACACTAGGGCACAATAGATGTATTTTCAGACGTTCAGATCAACTCTCATAATACTGTGCATTACTTTTTGGCAGTTAGAGTCCTTTTCTTCTGCCTTAAATCACACAAGTCCAATAATAGTCAATTTTATCAATTTGAAACTTTTCAACATCCCATTCCTTGTGTACTGACCCAAACCAGATTACTTTCTGAGCATGTTGGCTTAAGAAGCTTATTTTCTTGCCTGATCCACTGACACTCATGAAATTTTATTTCTTTGTTAGCTTATGTCCTGAATGTCAGTGAAGAGGCATAGCTTTACATGCCTAAGATTGCTTGTTCTAGTTTACATCTGTGAGTCATTAGTTGTACTCTTCTTCAATTGTACCAGTTCAGAATTATTTTCATACGAGTTTTTGGGACTTCCACAACAAAATACCTCAAAGTGAGTGATTTCAGAGGAAAGAATTTTATTTTCTCATTGTTTTAGAGTAGCAGTTCTCTATCTGTGTGTCATCATCCCTTTGGGGGTCAAACAACCCTTTCACAGAGGTTGCCCAATTCATAACAATAGCAAAATTACAGTTATGAAGTAGCAGTGACAATAATATTATGGTTGGGGGTAAGGAACACTACAATGTGAGGAACTGCATGAAAAGGTCATGGCATTAGGAAGGCTGAGAACCACTGCTCTAAAGACTGAGAGTCCAAGATCAAGAACACGACTCTTGGTTTCTTCTGAGACTCTAAGAGATAATTTGATCTATGCCTTTCTCTTAGCTTCTGGTAGCCTCAGACTTTCCTTGATGTGGTCTCTAGAGAAGACAAGCCAGTGTCACTAACATGTGAATAGGAAAGAAATGTATATCCAAAAAGAGTGGCACACACACTACAGAAGCAATAGAGCCCCGTCTGGAGTGAGTCTGTGGGTCTGTAACTTCCTTGGAGATCCTTTCCAGTTTCCGTGGCTGACAAATCAAGAAACAAGATGATGTTGGTCAAGTCAAATGACTCTAGGTTTGGCAGGTACCTAAAGCCCAAGTCCTATGAAGCTAGATGCAGGATCCAGGAGAGCAAGAAGAGGGAAAGAAGGCCATTCTCCACCATGTTATTTGCCTATATATGACAAAGGCCATACCCTCACAGAGACATGACCAGACTGTGACCTGAGTAAGGGTATGCACTCTAGTCCAGGATTCCCACAACTGCTTGGCTGCTCACAGTTATTTACATTATGGAGTTACTTGCATTATATTAGTCAAGTCCAAAGGGAGGTCTAATCTACCAAAGTACTGAGAAGATTGTCCCAGTTAAGTTGACACAAAAATCCTCTTTCCAATCAAGGTCACATTCAAGGACATAGGTTTGTGAAGTCACAATTGAATGCATATGCTTTTATTGTATTTTTCATAGAACTCAGAGAAATATCCCCCAATTAATTTTTTTAAAAAAACAACCTAAATTTTGGAGTGAGAGCATGCCCCAAACAGCAGAGCTGTTTCTTCAGCTCTGCCCAAACTCAGCATGTTCAGTTCCTGCTGCCCTGCATAGCTAGGAGGAATCCAATTTCATTTTGCTTTCTTTAATCAAAAGGACTCACATCGTAACACAGTGATCGTAACTACAAGATCAAAAAAAAGCAAAACAGCAAGTATGATAGTTAAGGGCAAATTAATTGCACTTTTTTTTAAACTGTTAGTGAGAAACTAGATTATAACAGCTCTCAGGAGGAAAAAAAAAAGTGTGACAACTGGTTTTCAGTTTGCTCCAGGGTGTTTGACAGTGGTTGAATTGCCAAAAGACTGTTCTTAACTGCGTTAAGATTTGCTATAGTTACAGCTGTGAATTCTACCCTATTGGTACCAAAACACTGAACACAAATACCATAAAGTTTGTTGTCACTGCCTTAATTCCTTCTGAAAATCAAAATCCACACTGATCTCCGGTTTCTTTTTTCTGAGAAGCCTAATCCTTGAATCTTTTCATCCTTTTCAAAGCAATTTTCCTATTTGGTCATCCACTCATTCCTCCAATATTTGAGTCTCCTCTGTGTTCAAGACACCAGTCCAGCTCTATGGAGATAAAAGTATTAAAGTAGTTCTCTGATCTCATGGATCAACTGATTGGGGGGATGGAAATCAGCCAAATTATTAAGTTGATTAATAAATATACACACATTGAGAACATTTTTTTCAGAAAAGAAAATCATAGAAAACTCTGGGATAAGGATCATGGGAGTGAGAAAGGAATGGGTAAACTAATCATAAAAGCTGAGTGGGAACAAGTTTCATGGGATGCTGATCTGAAAGAGGACTACAGGACATTCTGGGGGGGAAATGCAGAATGTCCCAGGAAGATTGAACAAAGCAGTCCTGCAAAAGCAAGCAGTGGGCACAGCTGTGAGAAACTTGCTAAAGAGTTTGAACTTTGACCTAAGAGCAATAAGACACTACTGAAGGCTCTTTAGATGAAGACAGTGGTTAAGCTGGGGACAATTGGGGAGGCACTTGAGTGCTTGATGAGGGGTGGGATGAAAGGATATCCACAAAAGAGTTTCAAGAACAACCCCTGGTTTCAGCTTTCTACTGTTGGAGGAAGGGTGAGGATGATCACTGAAAGAAGAGACATTAGCACTAAACCATGTTTGAGAGTAAAGAGATGAGGATTATTTTGTCTTGAGTGTGTCGAATTTGTGATACCTGTACGATCTAAGTGAAGATACTACATGTGAAATGGTATGTTTATGTCTAAAGTCCAGGAGAGAAGGCCAGTTATCTGGAGAGATGAATGGGGAAATTTAATTGAATTCCCCATTATTTATTCAGTATGTACCATGTGGCAAGCACTGCACTGGATACAGCAGGAATCCAGGAGTAATCAAAACAAATCAACTCTTCTCTCTCTTTAACTGTGATCCTAGTGAAGTCATCTGTTTTTGTTTTTGTTTTGTTTTTTTTGTCTATTCCTGGAAGTGTCAAGACTCAATGGCAGTGTAGTAGGAATGAAGAAAAGAAATAGTGTCCCCTTGATGAAGGATTGGGTTCCTTGCTTGTTTCCCCTCGAAGAAGTGGGAGTTACTGTGGAGTTCTCATTGTGCGTCAGGGCAGATGTGTGCTCGAGGAGGTGTCCCCAGCTGTGTTTGAGAAGTTGAGTGGCATGTCTTTCTCCAGAGACACCTGAGAGCAGACCCCAGCCTCCACACTCTGGTTAGCATGTTAACCACTTGTCCCACCCAGGGACTCTGTCCACAAAAGGAAAAGGGAAAGACCCTCAAATAACCTGTTTCTTTTTCTCCATGTGAAAGGAGGGTGTTTTGAGAGTGATGATGGCAAAAAGTGTGTAAATGTGGCCTGCATCCAATTGATGTGTGTGTGGATTGTGAGAGGAGTAATATGAGCCCCAATAAAATGATTCATTTAAAAAATGGGGTAGGGGGAACAAGGAGCTTATACCAAGGGCTCAAGTGGAAAATATTTGGAAATGAACATGGCAATATGTGTACAAATATGCTTGATACAAATGATGTATTGAATGTTATAAGAGCAATAAGAGCCCCCGATAAAATAATTGGAGAGAAAAAAAGAAAGCTAGAAAGAACTTTGCAAGGTTTTTACTTTCACTCAAGAGTCAATGGATGAGAATAATGAAAGTTTCTCTCTTGCTGACTAGCCAGCCATGTGATTTAGATGAAATCTCTTCCCCTCTCTTTGTTCCAGTTTCCCGTAGTCTCCTGTGAATATATTTCGGTCTGTTATGTGCTCTTTAGTTTGATGCTTTAGGTCCCAACCCTTGTCAATGTCTTAGGTGGTCACTAGGTAGTATCCAGACTTATGCCTTTATGCTTGCTTCGTGGCTCCCAAACCATGGAAGCTTGTCCTCCCGCACAGCGCTCACGCTGAGGTCTTTTGATTCTATCTGACATAGAGAGAGTTGAGAGCGGGCATGATGGGAGCTGTATTTAGCTGTTATGGTCAGATGAGTGGTTTCTAGCCTGGGTTCTTTCTAATTTGCTGTGACTTGTGCCTCACGTTTTTAAGTCAGGCATTTTAATGCCTCTCTGTTAAATGTTATGGATCTCTTTGCTTAAACTCCCCCACCCCTTCACATCTCAGTCCCCAGAGTAGACATCACGAGAGCACCAACCATAAAGAGTGTCGCCAAGCTGTGATTTAAAAAAAAATGGACCCTAATGGAATGGACCAGTCTTGGCAAGGGCTAAAGAGCACATTTAACTCAAAACATTAAGGTTTTTTTTCCAGCAAAAGGAATCTCCTTTCATTGATCATTCATGTAGTAATACATGAATATAATGGAATACTCAAAGTCAGAGAAGCAGCACCCTGAACTTACTCTCAAAATTCCCCACCTTGCTATGAGATGTCACTTTGACTTTTAGTATATGTGTTGCTGAAGCGAGCACTTCACTCTAAATTTTCACAAGAGGGAATTACATGACTCTCTGGAACTTCTAGACCTCCACTTATTTTTGATTAGGTTATTTTCCCCAGTACTAAACTTGTGACTGACATCCCAGTGCTAAAGGCTTCACATTCTAAGGAGATCTGACAAGAACTGGAAGCACATTACACACACACACACACACACACAGACCAGTAGGTACAAACTGAGATCTATTATTACCTCCCGTCTGCCCAGTTTTTCACACATGCTCACACATACAAACTAATTCTCTAGAAGAAGAACAGCGGGGGCAGGGAAAGGTGTGGTAGTCAAAGTCACTGGGAGTGCAGTGCTTATGTAGAGGTGATTAAAATCCATTCCTTCACTAAAGCCAGGTGGGGAGGTAGGCTTTATGAGACTATTTTGTAGGAATAAAGGGTTCAAAGTTAGCTTCTAGAGAAAGGACAGTATGCTCAGTAAAATAGCAGGGCAGTGGCAAACAAGAAGACCTTCATCAAGGTGGATCAGCACAGTGGCTGCATCAATGGGCTCAAACATAAGAATAAGTGTGAAGATAGCCCAGGAGTGGGCCTGTTATCTGCTGTCATACAGAGGGTGACTGTGGGTCTGAACTGACTCGGGGCATTTAACAACCACAGGGAGAGCAAAACAAAAGAGACGTTTGGTCCACCCACTGGATTAGAACACAGTGAGTTGGTTCTTAAAAGAAGCAGGGGGCTGAGCCCCGGTGGTATAAGTGGTTGAGTGCGGGACTGCAGCCTGTGGGCTTGGTGGTTCAAATCCAGTGGTGGCTCTCAGGAGCAGTGCTGAAGAGCTCCCACAACTACCAGAGGGCAGTGATGGCCTCCCCCCCCCCGCCCCCCAAAAAAAGAAGCAGGAAGAAAGTGTCTCTGTTGCTTTCCAAAGCACTAGTAGTAAGAAGCCAGCCAGAATACATATGACAGTTGATTTTATGAGGACTATTAGTCAGTGTGGTGGTCATGTATTTGTGATGTCAATTTCATGATTGAAATGTAGGGGTGGAGTCTAGCCTATTAATCTGGAGATAGCAATTGAGTAGCCAATGTGGGCATGGCTTTCTGTGTGAGCATGGCTTTCTCCCTTGTGGAGATGAGAGACCATTTTTCCCAGTTGTTGGGAGTTGCTCAACTGACAAAACAAGATGGCAGCATCCAAGGAGCTGGAGAAGGGGGAGGAGAAGTCACAAGGCCTTACCCTGATGGAACCAGAATTCTGAAGTTGGAGAAGCCACATGGAGAGTCCTGCCAGCGCCGAGTTGCTTCTACCACTACTTAATGCTGTTGATAAACCCTGAGCCCTAAAAGCGAGGAGCCATGGGGAGCCCCTGCCAGTGCCAGGACTCTGCACCTACTGGCCTGTGACTTTGTGAGTTGGAAGGAGACTTTATAGACTATTATTGGGCATATGGGCTAATATCAGACATATGACTTTGAACTGGACTGAGTTGGGATGCTTTCTCCATTTTTCTCAGTGTTCCATTTCTCTTGTACATAAACCTTATCCTTATATCCATATGTGTGTCTAGGAATTTGTTTCTCTAGTCTACCTGGACTAACACAGTCAGTCTTCCAGAGATTAATGTGGGGATAATGTCACTTTTTCTCATTTGTTGCCACTTTGAAAGGCATAGAAGATATTTCAGTGGCTCCCACAATTCCTTGTTAGTGAGTCCAGATTTCAGAGAAAAGTGAAGTCAAGAGACATTTCAACCAGAGAGGAGCATAAGGGAATAGCCTCAGGGAGAGAGGACTTTCTTTCCCACAAAGATTCTTTGGCAGTGGAAGGCTGGGATAAATCTGCCTTCAGAAGAAACAAATTGCACAAGCTATATGGAGGCAATATTAGAAAAAGATAATATTCAAACTTTGTAATACATGGGGGGTGGAGATCAATACCTATCAAGAAAAAGGCCATTGTGAAATTTTACAAGCATCCTAAAGTCACGTCTTCTTCCCTGGATTTCCACTCTGACCTCCCCCTCCAGATACTAGGCTCCCGTAGAGGTGGAGGAATACGAGAAATGACTTTGACCCTGCACAAGTTCAAGAGCATAGTGGCAATTGTAGCTTACCCGGACAGGAGGTGGGGATGAAGGAGATGTGAAATTGGACTAACAGGGGCTACCCTGTAATAACCAATCTGGAAACCAGACCTCCATGGATTCCATTCTAATTCATGGAGGGCCCATGTACTATAAAGCAGAAATGGTTTATAGAGTGTTCTTATCTGTAACTTTTACAGGTGATGTGACCAGGATTTTCTCCCAGTGAGCCTCTGAGTAAATTCAGATGGCCAGCCTTTAGGCTAACAGCTGGTGGAAAGCTGCTTACCCCAACCAGAAGCCCATGTTTCCCCCCCTTTATTCATAATTCAGTTTCCCTTTACTGAGGGATATTGGTATTCATTGTCTGTTGTTCCTGACACTCCAGTGGGGATACTGGCTCCATACCTGGTGTGGAGAGTGATCCCAGTGTTCTTACCTACAACCATGAGCTTAATGGAAATAAGGCTCTCTAACACAAACAAAATAATGAATGACTTGGTTTATTTCTAGGAAATGAGAAACTTACACACATTCTATTTTATGATGTTATCTCAGTTTTAATATTGCTTTGTATAAATATGCTGATTAATTTGAATTCTCCTAGTGCATCTTATAAGATCATTTTTCAAAAACATGCTAGTTTTAACAGTTCTGCAATCTATCACAAGCAAGTTCAGGAATGATACCTAGAAAAGGCAGGATGGTTGCTTGAAAAGGAATTATTAAGGAAGAAAGAACACTGCTGGGGTCTAAAACCCTGATATAAAGCCTTCAGTTTGAAATAGGTACTACTTTGTTTCTCATTGGAGGATGTATGTCTAAGCTGGAAACAGAGGGGCAATTGATGCACTTAAGAAATGAAATAAGAATGAGAAGTCTGTCCGTTGTAGACATACCGATCACAGAAGTTAATTTTTTTTTCAAGTGGAAAAGTTTCCTTTTACCCCAATCACTTTCTTTAACTGCATTTTTTGATGAAAATAAATATCTTTTTCTTTAGCTCTAAACATATTCTCTTAGAATGAACATTAATATAAAATGGGTAATGACAGACCAAATATCAATAGGACATTTTGCTTTACTGCATCTTTTTTTTTTTTGCTTTACTGCATATTAATCTGAATAAAATGACAGATATCTACACAACAATGTGTAATTGCTTAGCCATCTATTCAGCAAATATTTACCAGCTACCAACTTTGTGCCAAGCACATATACAAAAAAGCTACTCTTGCTAGCTTGCTGTGAAGAGCATAGTCTCTTAATAACTTCACTGCCTGCTGGAGGGAGAGTTGTTCTGCCTGTTGTGTGCCCCCAGTCAACTTCAACTCAGAGTGATCCTTTAAGACCTGAATTGCCCCCAAAAGACTGCTATGTTAGTGCAGATAAATTACAGAAGCAAATCCAGGGAGACTCATATGTGTATGCTAAAGAGCGTTCTATGAAAGAACAATTGTATGTTGAGAAAACATCCCAGCCCAATCCAGATTAAGTCCACAAGTCTGATATTAGCCCATATGTCTGGAACCAGTCTATAAATTCCTCTTAAGACTCAAGCAGCCATGCAATGATCATAGGCCAGTAAGTGGGAAGTCTTGTAGATTTGGTGGCAGTAGCGGCATCTCAGCGCTGGCAAGAGCCTCCACATGACTTCTCCAGCTCCAGGGATCTGATTCTATCAGCATAGCTCCATATGAATTGTCAACAGGAATGCCTTGTTGGGAGACGAAGCAGAACATGTATGTGGTCTCCACTAAGCTACTTATCTCCTTCATGCCTCCAAATGAGGTCATCAAGCTGAGACCTGATTGACAGGCTAGACACCACCCCTTTGCAAGTTGACAGGAGATTATGTAACTGCCACAGCTTCTCAGACTGTAAATATTAATAGGACACTTGGTCATGTCTTTTCCTCCCACAGAGCCTCTGGTGGGTTTGATCAGCCAATTTGAGAGTTAGCAGTCAAATCCTTAATTACTCTACCTACAAGGCTCCAGATGGAGGTAGCAGAGAGGCATGTGGTTAGTAAGTAAAACATGAAGGAGCTCATGAAGAAATAAACCATTACCTTATCATTTTATTTCTTTGCAAACTTTTTGAATGGCAATGATAGAGGTCAGAGAGCATTATGAGAGGACATTGGATAGGCCCTAGTCCTGCCCCCAAAGGTAGAGGTAAAAACCCTAGAGACAAAACCCTAAACCCTGTCTTTATGAATGAGCAGCCATAAGCCAGAGGAGAATAAATAAAGATGGTCATTTCAGGTAGAGGAGAAGACCCATTGCACGTTGATGAGAAACATCCTTGAAGAAGGGAACAAGAGAGAGGGAGAGAGAGACAGAGAGAATATGTGTGTGTGTAAAGATATTTTAAATTATTGTTACCAGAATTAGGCTGCTGTCTTACCAAGAAATAGATTTACTTTAGGGGGACATAGGGCATGACAAGAGAATTTTGTTTAGAGGATCCTGAGAGGAAGAAAGCATCACCAGTCTCCACAGTGGGCCTGGTAGCTCTTGGCCCTGTAGGCATACATATGCAGGGTTTCCAAGGGTTCCTAAGTGTGCACATGAGATTCTTGGAAACCTATGTCAGAGTAGCTGGGGATTCTGGGAAATGTAGTCCTAAGATGTTGTCATGGATGCCACGTATGCTCTGTCCAAATCTCCACCTTTGCTCCCTTATGCTGCCCATCTCATTTTTCATACCATTCTTTGTATGCCCATTTTTGCTATTAAAGTAGTTGGTTCTTGCAAAACTTTACCGTGCTTCTTCTTAAAGCACTCTACAAATTGCTTGTGGTAGGGACCTGACCTTAGAGGATAGATCAGAGGTGAAACCTAGAAGTCATCTCTTTTAACCCTTTAATGTGATGAAATGTTTGGCCACTGAGGCCCAAGAAGTCATTGTGTTGCAGCTGTTGATTATCAACATTGATATCAACATCAGACTCTAAAAGGAAACAGGTTTTCAGCTCCCGTGTATTTTGTCCTGTACACCACTGTGTGGTAGGAGTAGTCCATATTTCATTTGTGAAGCCTAAAATCTATTTTAGCAATATCTTTTCACAATATAAAGGGTCTTCATAATGAAAAAATAAATTAAGCTTATCTTTCTTTAGATAGTAGTTAATTCCAAATGAAAACTGTATCTATCTAAGATTAAGACAAAATGTATCTCTAAAATTAAGAGAAAAGATTCTCAAAAGAACAAGATGAGATAGTTCCATTTTGAATGTTTGGATATAAACTTGCAGTGATTTGTCAGGATTCCACTAACAAACATCTGCTTTCTTCCACAATGGAGAAGACTTTCTTTAAATGTACTGTAATTGTTCTCTCTTGACAAAGCTGAGAAAAGAGAAGACTATGTATTACTAAAACCTTGTAATTCAAGACAATGAAAACCAACTCCTTTTTGTACAACTAAATCAATCGTTCATCTGATTATGGAGTAGTCCCATAAAAACAGTGCATTTCCTGATGAATGTGTTCCCAGTCAATGCTCATTATAATCTCAACATATATAAATAATCTAACAGTCTCTGCCATGCTCATTTCAACAAGCTCCCAGAAATGCAAAAGGAGAGTGAACTCAATGCTGTATTTATATTTATTTAAAATGGAATGATTTCTTTATGTGACTAATAATATTCTCAAAAATATGACAGAGCTAATGGCTGAGGTTACTGACAAAACATTTATAGCCTTTAGCTAGTTACAGTCACTAATAACATTTGCCTTTCAAACTCAGACTCTGGGGAAATATAAAAAGAAAATAGAGGGCAGAAGACATCTCTTAATGAATTTCTCAAGAGGCCATCAAATATCCCAATGTGTCTCCAAAGATTTCCTTAATGATGCTTGTCTAGGCAGTCTTATTAAACACAACCACATCAACTAAACTAAAAGTTCTAAAATCTAATGGCTGTAATGAAGGTGTTCCATTAACATTTGAATTAAAAAATAGATCAAGGATTTGGAAGAGAAGCAAAAGTGTTCAAATAGCCATAAGACTTCAGAAAAAGAACAAATCCGGAGGATGCAGTATAACTCAATGTCAAGCCTTATTGTCAAGTTATGGCAGACAAGTCAACATGGCCTTGGTAAAAGGATCGACAACTAGATGAATAGGACAGAACAACAAAACCGAAACCCAGATGCACTGTGCAGGCTCTTCAGTCATCTCATTCTTGACAAGAGTAGAAAGGCAATTCAATAGTGAGAGGAAAGGGTTTTCAAAAAGTAGTGCTGAAATAACTGTACACTCATGCAAAAAAAATACACACATCATGCTTCATACAAAAATTAACTCAAAGTAAATCACAGAGCTAATGTAAAAAGGGGAAACTACAATTTCTGAGAGAAATACTGGGAGTTAGGGTTTGACAATGAGAATTTAGTTGTGGCAGAGGAAGGACAACCCATCAAAGGAAAAATTGTTAAACTTGACTTTGCAAACTTTTTTTTTCAGTTTTGATCTTCAAAGACATAGACAAGGG
Source organism: Nesogale talazaci (assembly GCA_004026705.1). NCBI lineage: Eukaryota > Metazoa > Chordata > Mammalia > Afrosoricida > Tenrecidae > Nesogale > Nesogale talazaci. The sequence goes on from PVJH01006665.1 coordinate 78,381, forward strand.
AACATAAAACAGCCATGACCCAGGAGAAAGTGTTTACATCATGATATTTGATAAAGGAAATAAAACAGCTGTTAAAATTCAACAGACAGTTTTTCCATTTTAAACTGTCACTACACTTAAACAGATATCTCATTCAAAAATATATACAGATTATCAAAAATAAAACCAAAAAAATCTTCAATATCTTTAGTCATCAGGAAAATATAAATTGCAAGCATAATGAAATATCTTTGATATGGATAGCATTATGTCAATTTTGACTCATAATGACTCTAATTGACAGACTAGAATTGCCCCAGACATAGTTTGGTTTGGTTTGGTTTTAGAATTGTAATTTTTAAAAATCATTTTATTGGAGGCTCAGGCAGCTTTTATCACAACCCATACATACATCTACTGTGTTTAGCACATTTGTACATTTGTTGCTATCATCATTCTCAAAACCTTTGCTCTATCTTTGAGTTCTTGGTATCAGTTACTCATTTCCCTCCCCCTTCATCCCCAACCCCCCATCCAAGTAATCTTTATTAATTTATAAATTATTATTATTTTGTCATATCTTACACAGTTCAACGTCTCTCTTCATCCACTTTTCTGTTGTGTGGAGTCCCTCAGGGAAAGCATTTTATGTAGATCCTTATAATAGGCTTCCTCCTTCTACCCCCGAATTGTAATCTTTACAAGAGCAGAATGGCAGGTCTTTCTCTAGTAACTATTCACCAAATACAAAACAAAGGAATCCTCTGCCATGGAATCAATTGGATGTTACATGGATGTTACATAACAATTGGATGATACGTGTTACAATTGGAATCACATGGATGTTATATAAGGTTTCCAAGGTGGTAAATAATTTTTAGGTAAACAGTCTCAAATTTTTCCTTCAGGGTGGCTGATGGGTTTGAACTGTCAACCTTGCAACAAAAAGCAGTCCAATACTTAACCATCTTCACGAACAGAGTCACTGTGTGAATTCAAATCGCTAACATTTCAATTAGCAATCAAATACTCACCCATTGCAATACCAGGGCTCCTGTACACTGATTAAAATGACTAAAATTTAAAAACAGATCATTTCAAGTGCAATATCTCAGGCCAAGCAAATATTTTGCTTGTGGAAATGCAAAATAGTAGGACATTCTAGAATATAATTGGATAATTTCTTATAAATGAGACATACACTTAACATACAGTAGATACTGGTAGTTAATAGCAAAAAGCTGGTAGATTTGTTTTGTACAGTTGACTGGATTAGCAATTCTGATCCTCCTTTATGTATATACTAAAGTGGACTGAATATGCAACTTTATTTCCGATAATGAGAACTAGATTTCACATAGTCAGAGAAAGACAATCACACCCTGTGGTGCCAGTCTGCAGGAGAAGATACCAGATTGTACTGAGTTTGTTTTCAGACAGATGATACACAGATGCTCAACACACTGCCATCTAGCTGATGGCAACCATAGTGACCAAGTCAAACAGGAAAGACCTGGCCCTATGGGGTTCTGAGACTGCAATTTTTTATGCAACTAGATAGCCTAGCCTGTGTCCCCCCTTGTTTCCAACTGCTGATCATCTGATGAACAGCCTAATTCATAACCAAGACTGCTAGATAAGTGATGGATAGTTATATAGAGAGATAGAATAGCAATGTGTGCATAGATGGGTTGTGCACATTCTTATATGAGCATTTCTTAGCTCTTTCCGTTGGTGGATCCTAGAAGCAGTGACACACACACAAGTGACGATGAGCAAATCTAGTTCCCCTGGCTGTTTCTAAGGACAAGATGAGACTGGAATATGTCGTGACTCCAGAAAGTGAAAAAGTACTTAAAGATGGGAAGAAAAAAAAAGTAGTATGTCAAAATGGTGAAGGAGTTAGCCAGAAAAACACTCCCAGGGGCCAAAGCTAACACATTTTGAGCAATAACATAAATGGTAGTATCGAACACCATCCCCCCAAATAAAGTAAATAACCTCAGCTCCATACTTCTCTATACAAATAAAAAAGAGACAATTCTTCCCCACAAAATATTTAGAAAGAATATCTGTAGAAAGCACAAAGGCACTAGAAAACTGCCAGTAGGATATTGCCATCACAGTTGCTGCAGGTAAGAGCTACTAATGAAAGATAAAATTAGCATTCAACCCTTTAAGGAGAAATCGGATATGCACATGATCTAAAATATAACCTTCAAAATCTATTTTAATTATTGTGGTGACTTTACCATATGTCCACTAATGTGTGATATTACTCTCTCTAGGAAAATGAATTTAATTCTTCTCTTCTCTAGTGTGAGCTGAAATTTCTAGCTTGTTTCTAATGACAGAGCATGGAAAGAGAAGTGTGGCAATATTTTAGTCATAAAGCCAGAAGACAGATGCCACCTGAATCACAAGCAAGGTTAACATCATCAGAAATAGGGTATAATGGAAGGAAAAGGAAACAACACTGCCCCTTCCCCAAAGTAATAACTTTCTACCTTAGCTTATCTTGAAATAGCGTCTTTAAAAAACCCAACAAACTCACTGCAACCTAATCAATGCAACCCTACAGGACAATATTCAACTACACCTGTGGGTTTCCAAGCCAGCAACTCTTTATTGGGGGAGAAAGTCCTATATTTCTCCTGCAGAGTTGCTAGTGGTTTCAAACTACCGAACCACTGTACCATCTAACCCACTATATCACCCAGTTAGCAGCCTAAACTACCCTGTACCACCAGGCCTTGTGAAAACACAAGCAAACTTGAGGGACATGCTACAAAATATCTAACCTCTACCCCTCAAACTTCCAACATAAACAAAAGACAAGTGAAGTCTCACAAACTGGCACTGAGAAGAGTAGGACAGATAAAAAGAGCACTGCCCAAATAGCGTATCAGTCCTTCTGTTCTACCCTCTAGTTTGTTTTGCAGTACCTAGGGTTTCAAAAACTTGCAAGGGACCCCGACACTTTGGCCCTAGATACCTACTGTGTTAGTCCGGGTAGACTAGAGGAACAAATTTCATAGACACACATATGGATATAAGGAAAGGGTTTATATACAAAAGGAATGGGACATGGAGAAAGCATCCTAGCCCATCCAGTTCAAAGTCATAAGTCCGATATTAACCCATATGCCCGAAATCAGTCTATAAAGTCTCCTTCCGACTCACAAAGTCACAGGTCAGTGGGTGCAGAATCCCGGCACTGGCAGGGATCTCCCCTTGGCTCCTCGCCTCCAGGGCTCAGGGTCCATCAACAGCAGAAGCAACTCAGCGCTGGCAGAGGTCTCCATGTGGCTGCCCCAGCTTCAGAGGTCTGGCAACATCAGGGCAAAGATGTGTGGTCTCTCCGCAGGCTCCTTCAGCTTCTCAAACGCTGCCAGCTTGTCTTGTCCATGATTCATTGTCTCTGACTGACTCCCAACAACTGGGGAAGAGATAGCTTCTCATCTTCACAAGGAACTATCGCGAGATTTCCCAGAAGTCTCAGGAGAAAGCCATGCCCACATAGAGGCCTCATTGGCTACTCGATGGCTATCTCCAGATTAACAGGCTAGACTCTACCCCTACATTTCAATCATAAAATTAACATAAGCAGATGACTGCCACACCTACCAAGACTAAAACTAAAATAACTGCCATTGCTCGCCTCACAGTTAAATCACTGATTGTTGTATGTGATGAATAATGGCATCCAGAAAAGTGCATACTCTTTTGTGCATCAGACACATGAGATCAAACTGGCAGCATTCCCTAGGACTAGCGTTCCTAAAACAGGACAAGGTAGGAAAGAAGGAGAAATGTAAACAATAAAAACAAGTGTGGAGTGCCATTACAGGATGGGGATCGATCACAATAAATGTCACAAAACAAAACTTGTATTAATTGTTGAATGGAAAACCATTTGCTCCCTAAACTTCACCCAAATCGTCTCAAAAAATAAAAGAGGAAACAAAAGCAAAAAATAACTTTTGCAAGAGACCATCCACAAAACAATTGGTCACCTAAGGTAACAAAGGAAGTAGGAGAATCAGGAAGGGAATATATGCTGTCAATTGACTTTATGAACAAGCGTCATCTCTATTATGGAAACAGAAGAACTGGATGGTGCCCAGCTACCATAACTGAACATATAGATAATATGTTCTGTAGAAGACTGATCAAAAGGTGGGAAATGCAGAATTTCAAAATTCAATGAACTCTACATTTTCTGGAGCCATAAGGATGGATCCTGAAATAATTTCCCTGAGGCAATCTTTACAACAAAAACCAGATATATCCCCTGAAGACTTATTAAAACAAAACATTGATGGCAGCAATTTAAGAGATTTGATAGCTAGCAATGATTTCATGTTAGTGGGTGAGGAATAACTCAGAAAAGGAGAGTGAGAGTGGTTGTGCAATGCAAAGAATGCAATTAATATATATGAAAGGGTACTCCCTCCAAATGGAAAAAGCTCCACTGGGCAGTTTTCTTAGTACTTATTTTTCCTGCTAGGTGAACATCAAGCAACTTGCTCTGAGCTAATGCACCTAGTGGCATCACCTGGGAAGTTTCGCTTTGGACACAACATGCAGCTGTGAAATTTTGTTTCCTGTTCAGAAAAAATACCACAAAAACTGTTGTGATGTTGAACACAGCTCACAAGGACAGTATTAAAGAAAACTCAAGTGGACTGGTTTTCTCATTTCAAAAAAGTTGAAATGTCGATTGATGACAAACCTCATTTTGGCCATCTGGCAACTTCCCAAATGGAATAGAATGTCCACAAGATTTGTATGCTTGTGCTGAAAGACTGAAAACGGATCATTGAAGAAATGGGGAAGCTATCTATATTATCTTGGAGCTCGGTCCAGTGAATTTTAATGGAAGATTTGGGAATGCAAAGGGTGACTGTGAAATTTGTGCCTTGGGTTCTGACTGATCAGCAACAAGAATGGAGGGCTCAAATAATATAGGGTAAAACATTGAAAAATAATTAACCCCAATGTAAAGATCAGAATTTATTCTTCATTAGGTTATCATGGTGTTTTTCAGCTATTTTGAAGTATGAGCTCAATGGAGCATGACCCACCACTGTTATCAGGACAATGCCAACTCATAATGACCCTGAAGGACAGTGTAGCATTCTTCCCAAGGGTCTCTGAGGTTGCAACCCTTTGCAGCAGCAGGCAAGCTCATCTCTCGTGTACAGAGTGACTGGTGGGTTCGAATCACCCATCTTGTGGTTAGCAAAAGAGATCTGGAAATACAATTAAAGTTTAGAGAGGCACATTGAGGGTAAAAAAAACAAACTGGGTGACCAAGTGGTCCATGGATTAATCAGCTTGGGAAATGGTGGGTCTCAGATAGGAATAATTGCATTGAGACTTAAGGAGAAATAAGAGACTAAAGAGTGAACACAGATGAGGGTCGCCAAGTCACCTAAACAAGTCTTTAAAGGGGTGTGTTTGAAAGGGAGGGGGGATAGCAAAAGGCGCACCATGGGACAAATATTTGCCTCTCTATACGACTAATTCCATGTACATTTTTGGCATCAACAATTTTGATGAAATGAAGCAGTAAACACAGAAAAGTGGAAGAAATTAATGAGGAGGACCCCAGGACTCGATGGTAGAGAGACCCAGAGCACATGTGTGCCGTCGTCTCCATTTGTTCCCTTTGCCCAGATGAAATGGTCTTGAGGAAGAGCTTGCATTCACTAATATCATGATAATGGGGGGTCTTCACAGACCTCTTCTCTTTGTAATTCTCATTATAGTCAATCTGCAACCTCACGTGCATAACTTGCATTTGTAGAAAAGCGAGTGGAGATCCCGATTTTTCACAGGAGAATGCCAAGGGATATACCCAAAGCAAAACATCCAATCACCTTAGTGTCCCAGTTTCTTACTTGCACTGTGCTCTCTAGTGGGTTCTATATCAAGGAAGGGGGGCATTGTATGAGCACACGTATACACACTCTACATATGTATATGTGTATCTATGTACATACACACATATATGTGTGTGTACAAATGTATATATGTATATCCTTTGTTCCTTTTGTTATGAATTTTTTGTTACGAATTATTGAATAGTCATCTCACACTAAGAACTGAGTATCACATTTTCATGGGACTTCAATATCATTTCATCTGAATTAGAGCAAAACAGATGCATATTTGAGTCAGGATAAGCATGCACCTATGACTCAGTAAACTTTCAAATGAAACATCTGTGTCCCCATTGAATAATACAAGAAAGAGATGATGCAAGACAGACATCTGTGAGGTTGAGAAGAAAAAAAAGTACAAATGATGACAATAGTCGTTGCCACTGTGTCTGTGACAGTGTATTAGTTCCATATGACTGTGGGCTTTTAACAGACAATACTGTAAGGAGAATTTCAGAGATGGTGATCCCAATTTTGTAGGTGGGCAGACCAGGAGAGGCAACCATGCCATAAGAAAAAACATTACATAACATTATTTATATAGACCCCTGTGGCAGTCACCTAATCTGGTGTCAGTTTGAGGATTAAGAGTGTAGGGGAAGAGTCTAGCCTGTCAATCTGGAGATAGCCAATGGGACCTCTGTGTAGGCATGGTCTTCTCCTGAGAATTCTGGGAAATGTGGCAATTCCTTCTTGGAGATGGAGATACTATCTGCTCACTCCCTGGGAGACATTGCAGCTGACAAGACACTTGGCAGCATGCTGATAGACCCTGAGCTCTGGAAACTGGAAGAAACACGAGGAGACCCCTGCCAGCACTGAGATACTTCTACCACCACTGGATACACAAGACTCTGCACCCACTGGCCTGTGATTGATTGTCCTGGGGTCATTGCATGTGCTTCATGAGTCCAAAGAGGACTTATAGATTGGTATCAGACATATTGGCTAATAGCAGACTTATGACCTTGGACTAGAATAGGCTGGGCTGTTTTCTCAACGTTCAATTGCTCTTGTATATAAACCACTTTCTTATAAGCATATGAGTGTTTCTATGGATTTGTTTCTCTGATCTACCTGGACTAACACAATTCCCAAGTGGAGAATACATGTACAATGTTCCTCATTGGGCACTTTGAACTAGTTTCTATGTAGCCCTTGGTGACCTATGCCGAGTGTTTTAGGCAATTGAGACTCTGTCCTTTAGAGATGCAAAATATCCTTCTAGGCCATACCAAAAGGCTCTGATATGGAAACCCCCTAGACCTTATCATAAAGTCAACTGTTGCATATTTAAATCTATAGATCTATTGAGGCAGTAACTGGATTAATACTACCTTAGGGCTTAGACAGGAAGTTGAGAGAGAATGGGGAGCTAATAATAATGAGTACAAGAACTTTTTTTAAATGACCTGAAACTGACTGTGGTGATGATGGCACAACTCTTTAATATGTTCAAATCATCTAATTGCATAATATGTGAATTATATGTCAATTAATAAAATGTCTAAATTAAATACATAAAGAGAATTTATTCATTCACTATTATTAACTATTCCGGGTTTTGAATAGTATGTTTGTTTCTTTCCCCTTACTAAACTATTGATATTGTCTGATAGCTTAACCTTGATAGAAATATTGTTTCTAACCCTCCCGACATGACCACTGAAGACAAAAGGGTGCAAATGCAGACAGAGCAGAGGAATACGAGGGCACCCAGCTACCAAACAATAGAGTGTCTGGATCTTAAAGGTTTGAAAGTGAACAAGTGGCCATTTAGCCCAGAAGCAGCAAAGCCCACTTGGAAGAAGCACACTAGCCTTTGTGATCATGAGGGGTCAAAGGGAACAGATATCACACATCAAAGAACAAGAATCACATCACTGTGAAAGAGGGGGAGAGCAGGGTGGGGACACAAGGCACACTGGTGGACAATTGGACACCTTCTTGCAGGGGAGTCATGGGGAGGAGACAGGCCAGTCAAGGTGTAGTGAGGTGGCGATGAAACATACAACTTTCCTCTAGTTCCTGAAGGCTTCCTCCCCCCAACTCTCATGGTCCCAATTCTACCTTACAAATCCAGCTGGACTAGAGGATGTGCACTGGTAGAGATGGGAAATGGAAATACAGGGAAGCCAAGACAGATGAAGCCCTTGGGGCCAGTAGTAAGAGTGGAGCTACTGGATGGATGGACGGAAGGTGGGGTAGAGAGGGGGATCCAACTACAAGGATCTACACATAACCTCCTATCGAGAGGACAGATATTGGAGGAGTGGGCAAGGGGAGATGTCGGGCAGTGTAAGATGTGACAAAACAATAATAATTTATAAAGTAATGAATGTTGGTGGGGTGGTGGGGAGCAAGGACAGGGGAAAGGATGAGAAGCTGAAATCAAGGGCTCAAGTGGAAATCAAGGCTGAAATCAAGGGCTCAAGATATTTGGAGAATGATGACAGCAGCAGGCATGTGAAGGTGCTTGGCACAGTATATGTGTTTATGTATTATGAAAAGCAATGTATAAATCCCAATAAAATGATTTTAAAAATTAATTTTCATAGGACATTTAAAGCTTATAAGACCTTGGGATCCATGCAACCAGAGCATGAAAGTAAACATTTCATGAACATTGAGGAATGCCATATACCATATTTCAGTTGCTACAGAGTAGCTTTTGACTCTTGGCAATCCCATGTGTGTCAGAGTACAGTTTTACTCCATGGGGTTTTCAATGACTTCATTTTTGGAGGGTAGAATCACCAGACCTTTCTTCCAAGGGATTCTGTGGATGGACTTGAACTGCCAAGATTTGGATTTGCACCTAAACGCCTTACCAGCTGGACCCACACTTGTCCTAAGTGCTCTCCTGGGCTTCCAAGTGAGCAAGCCCAGAAAAGCATGTGGAATTCCCCACTGCTTCAAAGTCAGCGCGAATAGAGCTTCTCTCCCACATACTTAGGAAATAGACCACGAGGATGAGGAATAATAAATTAATTATCCTTAAATAATTTACCAAATAAATTATTTGAGCTAAGAACAGAAGGAAATAGCACATGTAGTTAATTCGCTAATGTTATAAAATCATTGTAATCAATTGGGGAACAATACAAATTGTATCTTTTGTGAACCATGGGTTAATGGAGAACTTAGTCCTTCAATTCTGGACCTGATGTGCTTAATAATTAAACCCATAGTTTGACCTTGGAAATACCAGATTTTAGAAAGTTCTTTTAGAAAAATTTAAAGAAAGGGCATGGAATTAGTGATTACAAACATTTTTGAGGCATCCTTTCAGTGCACTGTATTGCTGTCTGAGGGGAACTTACATAGTCTCACCATCTTTTTGTCCAACGTAGTAAAGAGAAGACCTCCCCTTCTAAGAAATGCAGGTTAGTGAGGCAGTGTCTTCATAGTCACATATCAAGGTTTTAGAGTAACACAGGGATAACAATAAAAATCAACATGTTTGATGATTACTCTTGCAGTCCCATCTGTTTTCTCCAGAAACTCTACAGTTGGAGTTGTAAAATCACATCTGTGAAACAGCCACAGAGAATTCCTTGAAAATCACTTTCTATGCTTTAGGAAGATCCAATATTCCTACATTCGTTCCATGCCCTATGGAGCCCAGAAAAGCAGCCAACACGTAAAGAAGGAGTGGGCAAAGCAGGCGAGAGAAACTAGCCCCCTATTACCCATGCAATAGAGTGGGAGCTCCTGTTTTCAGAGTGAACACAATAGATCACCTTTCATCTTTTGAACTACCCAAGATGCTCTGCAGTTTTACCAACCCACAAATTTATGCACATTAAAAACCAAAACATCTCATACTGATTGAGATGTTAAGATGAGAACCTCACCTAAGTCTGGGTCTTATTTAGAATGTTTTCTTTTAGACAAACACACATACACACATACTTACATATATACATACAAAGACTTTTTTTTTTAGAAAATGTAATGTAACATTTTAATTCAGTTATTGGTTGCTGCTTTCAGAAAGGAACGGAAGCTGAATAATGTTTGCATATTTTAACAGAAGAAAGCCGAAGCTGAAATATGGAAGATTTAAGCGATGAGGCAGAACACTGTATGTGTCGTGCAGAGCAATTACACCCCAGCCCTCTTGAGAGAAGCACAAGAAAAGCAAAAGGCTTTCAGCCGCCCAATGCGTAATGATATCACGGCGAGACAGATGCTGAGCCACAGAATAGCACTGAGCTTAGATGATTTATATATTTTTTAAAGCTCAAGGTTTGAATTTTTTTCTTTGACTCTAATTTCTTTCTGGCAAATGCACTTAAAAAAAAAAAAACCTGTGTGACAGTCCATTCCAAAGTTATCATCCCTTCTATCTGCTGCAGACTGCAGCCAGCCTTCATGCTCAGTTGGGGCCATTTAAATGCCTTCCTGACAGTAGGCTTTTGAATATAAATAATAAATTCCTGGGATTCTCTGTAGTATATACCTTTGCTTCAAGGGCCATGATCTCTGAAATTAACAAAGAAAAGAAAATGTTTTCCCCAACAAAGGCTGAGAATCTGGTGGTGCTCTTGAGCTAGGCTTGGGCGGCTACCTGCAAAGTTTGCTAGACTCAAATTGACACCAGATTAGGTGACGGCCACCTGCAAAGGAGACACTTCATTTGAACACCAAATGAAGAGCAAATTAGAGGAAGTCCAGAAGAATGGGAGGGGGGCAGAAACATGCAGAACCCACTGTGACAACTTTGAAAAGAGACACAGTGGTGGAAATGGAGATAAATGGACAACTTAAAAGGTTTGGGGGACAGTGCTACAATTTTTTATTTTAATGAAATTCCCTGATACATTTGCTGCAGGCTCGTGTGTTTCTTTGAAGATATTCATGATCCTAAAATATATATGACAACTCTGCTGTATCTTGAACCTAGTATTAGCTATCATAATCATATGTAGCAGTGTGACTGCCCAAGGAATTTCTGAGTTACGTAACATCTTTATGTTGTTCTCAATTCTCCCTTTTTTTCCAATCCTTATGCTATTACAGTTCTCTGTCCATATTCCAGCCACATGAGCTACTTACTGTGTTGTACTGCCTTTGTCTGTTTATACAAATCTCTCCTCTGGACTCAGTACTCTGTTTTATGTAGAATCTAGAATTTAGCCCTGTAAAACAAAACAAAACCACAAATCCCACCCACTGCCATCAAGGTAACTCCCACTCTGTTGGGCAGTGTCAGGTTTTCTGAGACTGTAAATCCTTATAGAAGCAGACGGCCTCATTATTCTCCCATTCAGCAGCTGGGGAGTTTGAACTGTTGACCTTGCAGTTAGAAGCCCACCATCTAAGCCACAGTGTCACAAGCCCTTGGTAAAATATTAAACCAAACCTAGCTCCACTGTCATCGAGTTGATTCCAACTCATAGTGGTTCTGTTTACTGTTTCTAAGAAGTAAATAGTTCCAAGGACAAAGAGCCTCACTTTTTTCCCATGGAGTGGCTTGTAAGTTTGAACCACCAAACTTGCAGTTAGCAAGTTTGCAACTAGCAACCTAAGCTTACTTAACTCACTGAGCAACCAGGACGGTTGATAAAAAATAAACAACTATTGCCACTAAACTGACCCTGCCTCATGGTGACACATAGAATTGTGCTTGATTGAATTTTTTGACAGTGTAGTTAGAAAAATTCATTGACTCTTTATATTAACCAAGGACTCCACTTGACCTATAGGATATGATTTATAAAGGGTTGCATTGAGGTATAAAAGGAGAAAGTCTACATATGAGTGAAGTAACAAATACTTTATTTTTTCTCTAGCTTACCAACTTTCCTTTGCTCTTATAGATAGTCTCACTCTGTAGTCTAAGTAAATTATCTTGAAATTTTGTTTTATTTTTCTCTGTATTCTACAGTATGCCCTGACCATTGAAGTGGTTTTAGATTAGTTGTTTCAATAATTTTTAGGCCATGAATCTTTAATTGGCTACTATCTTTTTTATGTTTGAAGTGTCAGCAGCTTCTGTTGTATGTCTTGGGAGCTAGTTATTGTCTAGTTATGAGCCTCACCTTCGAACCATTGAGATTGTGCCATTCTGCACACAGTGCTGTCTTTAAATCTCCATCTGAGGGGTGAAACTAGCAACACCAAGCTGGGGCCCTCTCCCTAAACAAGATCCCACTAGAACAGAGGAAGCAAAAGACTGCCAACAAAATTGAAGCAACACTATCACTCTCACTGGTATCAAATCTATTCCAAGCCATCGTGGTCCTATGAGACAGAGCAGAAGTGCCCCCATGGGTTCTTGAGACTGGTAAATCTTCAGGAGAGTGGAAAAACCTCATCTTTTTATCACAGGGTGGCTGCTGGTTTCAAACTGCTGATCTTAAGCCTAGCAACGCAATACAGAACCCTCTTCTTCACTAGGGTGTCTATAAAATTAAATAAGACATATAAGTGGCTAGAAGAATTTTTTCTATTGTATAAAACAAGAAGGTTATAATAACCTCCCTAGTATAATCATAAAGGAGACACATTTTATGAGATGAAAATCAAGGAATCTAACCTCCTTCTGATCTCACAGACAGATCATTGAGCCATGTATGATATTGAACTTGGGACACTTTTCCAAAATGCAGGACTATTGTTCTCTGTGGCCATTGTGGATAGGATATGCTCATAGGAGCAGATGGAAAGGGTTGCCACCACTTTTTATCTGTTTTGGAATTTCTAAGCCCCTGAAATGGACACTTTCAGGAACACAAGCCAAAATAAAGTAAAAACACATCCAACTAAAGGGTAACAAGCCAATATATTTGTTAAACATGCCTCTCTATCCCCCTACAAAGGTCATCTAAATTAAAGATGTTCTTTGATGGAAGCAGTGCTACCACGTGCAATTTGAGCAGGTAGTACAGACCCTCGCGTAAGGACATGAAGTAACCTGAGAGAAAACAACCCAAAGCACGCCCACTGCCATCCAGTTGACTCGAACTCCAGGGTTCCCAAGATGGCACGTCTTCTTGGAACAGACAGTTTTATCTTCCTCTTTGGGGGCAGCTGGTGGGTTGGAACAACAGGCTTTGTAGTTAGCAGCCTCACCCCTTTCCCACGGGGCCAGGGATGGTCCAAGGGAAAACTGTTTGAGGAAAAGCAAGAATCGAAAGCAAAAAATGTGTACAAGTCCTTTCCCATATTGGAAAGGCCAGAATTTCCCCAGCCCCGTCTCAGTATTCACTCAGAGTGGTTATGTTCAGCCCTAGCTTCCCTGAGCACAATTCCTAGAAATAATAATAAAAAATAATGCAAACAGTTCCTTGTCCTTTCTCACAAAGATATCTCACAAAGATATCTTGTGGCCTTTTATAATGGTCAAACTTCTTTATATCCTTTCTGGACCAAATATGTTTTTTTCCCTTATTTTGAGATTTTAAAAATGGTAATCTCTGATAAAATAAATTACAAATTTTCTTGATATGTTCTCTTTTTTCAAATACACCACTAATTAATTCTATAGTTCATGTTTTCATTTAATTTTCACTCTTCCGGTAACTTGAATATGCCTATTTGTCAAGTAAAATGTGTTGTTTAGATGTGTTTGTTATGATAGTTAAGCAGACATTAAAACACTAACATATGCAATGATAGAATCTTAATATCTTTTTTAAAAGTCCACTGTTATTGAGTTGATTCTCACTCAAAGCGACCTTCTAGGACAAGGTAAGACCTTCCTCTGTCAGTTTCTGAGACTAATTCTTTTTTGGAGCAGAAAGCTTCTTCTTTCTCCTGTGGAGTGACTGTGGTTTCGAACCATTGACCTTATGATTAGCAGCCCAATGGGTAGCCACAATGTCCCTAGAGTTATTTAAGAGTCTTATAGTTGGGAATAAGATGGCAGTTCTCGTTTGATTCTGCTTTGTTTTGATTTTATCATGTCTGGAGGTTTCAGCACACAGAAAGCCAAGGAAGGCAAGCAGGAGAATGACACTGGGCAGGTCTTTGCTGCCATCTTCTGTTTTCTATTGTAATCACCCATTGCTTTTTAGATTCTAAAAATCTAATTTTTTATTCCTTCCGATACAATTGATTCACCCTCTCTTCTTTTCTTTTCTGTTTTTAATTTCTCTTTAGTTAAAGCAAAGTGAAGCAAATGCAGACACCAAGGAAAAGCTCCCTCTGCGACTGCGAATCTTTGAAAAATTCCCCAACAGACCACAAATGGTGAAAATCTCCAAGCTGCCTTCAGATTTCACAGTTCCTAAGATCAGGTATTAATGTCTGCCTCTCTTTGTAAATGAATTGGGAAAGATTCATTTGAACATCAGATGTCAGTCGTTACTGCTAGCATAGACATATTTTTCTCCTTGGGCATGATTACCTACGTGTATGCTCTCAGTGACACTCTTTGAGGCACCATCGATCCCTTTGAAGAATGTGTTGAGAGAGCAGTCCCTTTGTAACTGCGTAGGAAAGAGGGTAGCTCTCCCCTGTGATGCCTGCTTGAGGAGCTGACCTTCCAGCTAGAGACCTGCTAACTACAGAAGATTTCTCTGTTGCCTGGACGCCTTATAGCTATCAACCTCGCACCCTTACACAAACAGACAGCTCCTGCCTTTCCAGAGAGATTGAGATGCCGTCTGTGACCAGGTTTGGTACCACCCTACCATTTGTTGACTAAGCTGTGTCTGTCTATGTACACACTAATTTGTCTTGCAATTTTCTAGAGCACATGACATTCACAGAGGTTCTCCCTTCCCCCCCCCCCCCCACCGCCCTTGCCATGTTTTACTTCCTAGTAAGCAAATGCATCCATTTTCAAAGCATCATTTTAGGTGAAATGCAAAGAAAGCATAGAATAATTTTACCTAACTATAGCTCACACGTTAGAAATAGAATCTGAACAATAAGGAATGTTTACTGGACTCATTTTAAAAACAAACTTCTGGGGGATTATAAAAGTATGAGAATTGCATAGTGCACTCATATTTTAAATTCAAATGGAACCACATTCTCATTCCTGGTTTTTTTTAAATGAAATTTAGAACCTGGAAATGCAAAATATGAAAGAGCTGCAAATTAGATTCAGGATTAGTGGTTATTTGAAGAGATTTTATTTGAATTCTCACCATCCTGTGGAGATCAGATGAAGTAAATTCCTTGTGAGTGATTTTGATGCTTCCAGTGTAAAATTATCCCTTGGGCACTCCTAGGATAAGTGGGAGGTCAGAGGGATCAACTCGTTTTTCCAATTCTTAGAGCAAGCAAAGCGTTGTATCATTGCCATAATAGGATTTTTTAAATATCATCAATGATTGAGTACTATTGTTTTCAAGTGAAAATTTGAAGCAGGGATAGCTGAAGATTCCGAAAGCTCTTCTGGAGTGAACATTTTAGTAAGGAAAAGTAAACGCCACTCACTGGTCTTTTGTCAGGGCTTTATCTTAACTCAAACAGATGCATCCCTGCCGAATGCCACCCCTTGCTCTATTTCCTTAACAAGGCCTGATGTGCACATATTTCATTTGCAAAGGGAAAGCTTCATGAAGCAGTTTATTGATCGCCAGCAACAGGACACCTGCTGCCTCCTGCGAAGCCTCCCTTCAGCCTCTTCCTCATCGTGCGATCACTCGAAGAGGTCTGCCATTGAAGACAACAGATACATGGATCAAAAAGTAAGAACCGTGGTCCCAAGCAACGTCACTGTGAGTGTCACATATCTGTTAGTGGTCTAGAGGGTCGCTCTGGGGGTCGAATGTCTCTAGAAAATACTGAAGACAGGGATGAGATTTGTAAAAGAAATCGCTCTACCTTTCAGGAATTACCATATCCTTTGTAACGTATCAATTTCAGTTTTGTCGATCTAAGAGTTGGTCCCTGTGACTGAACACATGGAATGTCTTTTTAGACATGCCTCCTCTCATCAACAGACTAAAGCAGTCTCTAAGGTGTAGTCCAGGGGGTGCAGGTATAAGAGTTAGGCTACTAACCACAGGGTCCCAGATGGAAACCCTCAGCCAGTCTGCTGGAGAAAGGCAAGGCTCTTTACTCCTGGAACGAGTGACAGTTCCATAAACCGCAGAGACAGTTTGACTCTGACCTGGAGCATCATCACTCTGAGCCAGAACCGACTCCATGGCAGTGCCGGAGAAGGTGCCGTCCAGGCTGAGCAACAGGCTCTTGACTGGCTTCTGGAAGAAGCCCTGTTTTCTCCAGATAATAATACATCTTGAGGAATAATCGTAATATATTCCCCAATCATTAATAACACCATCAACTGAGTACTTACCATGTGGCAGAAATCAACACTCTCTCTGGATACATTAACAGCTCGAATAGAGCTGCTCTTCAACAGTTAAATAGTAGTTCATAAATCTCTCTCTCTCTCACACACACACACACACACACACACACACACACACACCAGATTGCACAAGAAAGTTTCAATAGGGAATCGCATTCATAAAAAGCTAAAGTAATTAAAAATCTTAAAGAAATTAAGCTTATGCTCTAGGTGTCCATTTCTATTCAAGATATGTGTGAGAATGATAAGGATTTTAGGTGGTCAAGTGGTATAGTCTTAAAATCCCACAAGGACCGGTCTACCCTGTCCTAGGCGGTCACTCTGAGCCAGCAGAGGCATGATGGCAGTGAATCTGGTTTTGTTTGTATATAAGATATAAAAATAAAGCAGATCATGGGTGTGAAAAGTAAGTAAATCTATGACATGTGAAATGTATATCCACTATTCAGTATTTGCGAAACAGGTGAAAACAGTTAAGAACTCGACTCCTGGTTTGAACCCACCCACTAGATCCTCTCTGAGACAGGCCTAAGAATCTGCTTCCCCAAGGTCACGGTTTTGAAAAACCCTTGAGGCAACTTTCTCTCTGAATACCGGGGGTCACTACCAGTGAGAACGGACACAACAGCATGTGTGTATGTGGTGCTATCTATATTATATCTCCAATAGCTGTCATCTCAGCGCCTACAAGGGCAGCTCTCCCCGTCCTATAGGGCCACTGTGAGTGACCGACTCCCCAGCAGTGAATCTGTTTGGGTAACAGGCTGCTGTGAAAACCCATGGTAGTGCCGGGGGTTAGAGGTGGGGATGTCGGCTCAAAGTGGACACTTCCTAAGACGATCTGCTCCTGTAATGGTGGACAAGCTCGGCCAATCTACAGAGGGTCACGATGTGCTAGAAGCAACTTGATGCTTTCGTTGTTGTTGTTCCTATGCTGTACTGTCTGGGGGACTTCAAAACGTTTGTGGAAAATTAGAATTTAAAGATCATAGAACTTCCCCCACAAACTTTTGGAAACCCTCGTGTACTATAGGCTGCATCTACAATCAACTGAAAACAGTTCAATAGTGTAAATAAGTTAGACCAAGGAGGTCTGATAAAACTGGTCATCCCAGTGTCACGGAATCCGACCTGATTCGTAGGGACCTTTGTGTGGGTTTCAGAAGCTGTCAGTCCTCACTGGAGCAGGGAGTTACCGTTTTCTCCCAGGGAGCAGTTGGCATGTCCGAAACACCAAACTTGCACTTTGTAGTTCAGCCAATACTTACCAGGTACCACCCAAGACTTCACAGAACTTGTAATAGTGATTGAAATTAGAATTTATAAAAATCGTTTACCCTCCTTACAAATATGTCAGTTTTAGTTGGAAGTCAAAGTGTGCTGATAGAAACCATAGAATCGGTTCAGATTCATAGCAACCCTATGCACAAATAGCAAATGCGTACCCCGTCCTGCGCCATTCTCCCAACTACTGCAATGTTCAAGCCCCTTGTTGCAGTTGTCGCATCTATCCACCTCGTCAAGGGTGACCCTCTATCTCACTGCCCCTCAACTTTACTGAGTCTGAGGGCCTTCTCTAGACAACAATCTATAAAATGTCCAAGGTACATGCTACATTGCTACTAAGGAGCATGCTAGCTATTCTTCTTGGTCAAATGGAATCCTTCTTTTGGTAGTCCATGGTACTTTCATTATTCTTTTCCAGCATCATTATGCCAGTGCAATGATTCTTCTTCAGTCTGTCTTTTTCACTATGCAACTTTCACATGCACGTCAGGTGATTTTCCCTGAAGTCATTGCCATCTAATTTTTATTGTTCATAATCAAATACCTACTTCTCTATTATACTTTGGTAATAAAACACCAAATCCTTTCTCTACCAGGATTCTCTATGCACCTCGTGTTAGCACTATTCACCAGCCTCCTTTTGCCCCTCTCCTTACTCCCTTCTTTTCCCCTTGCTCCCCCTTCTAAGATCCAAATACAAAATAAAACAGATTTTTTTCACATGTGAAAAGTAAATACATATGATTATAGAATTGGTATCATAAGCACAGTACTTAGGAAACTGCTCAACACAGTTCAGAAGGGACTACATGTTTGCTACTGTTGTTTGTGGAGCCCTGGCAGCACCTTCAGGAAAGTGTTGATCTAGGAACCTTCTGTCTGGGCACATCTGCTGCTCTGTGGGATGGGCTTCTGTTTATGCTCTACTGTGTTGGAAACCCTACCTACTGGTTTGGAATTGACTTGATGGCATGCCATTGTTTAAGGAACTCTGGGGGAGCACTGGGTGAAGTGGTTAAGCTGCTAAATGCAAGGTCTGTGGTTCAAACACACCAGAAAAATAAGGCTGCCTGTTCCCATCAAGATCAACCATTCCACAGATCCTACAGTTCAACTCTGTCCCATATATGGAGCCCCAGAGTAGGAATCAGCCTGGCCACAGGGAGTGAAATTTCGCGGAGTTACGCAGTTGCTTCGCTGACTGTCTTTGTAGTATTGGCTGTCCTTTCTCAACACCTTCGTTGATTTCCTGTCAGTGGTTTATAGAGGTCATTCTTCTATCCTATAGCTGCCAAAAGGGGAGATGAGAAATCTGATGCTGATATCATTTACTCGTTCCATTTGAAAGCAATTGGGTTCTTGTTTGGTGGTCAGGTGATGGATGTGTAAGCGTGTAGGGTTTTCTCTGTTTCTTGGAGCAGGGCCTGTTCAAGAATATACCTGGGTGTATATCTTTTCTCACCCAAATGACCCAAACTGAGATTTTGTCTTCCACTCTTAGGATTAAGATATTAAGCGAATATTTTTGTTCTGTACATTTATTGTTGGATCTGTTTTCCATCTGCTCTCCTTTCTCCTATTCTTGGCTGAATCTCACAATATGGGTTCTGTGCTTTCAAATGTTTGCTCCATTTGGTTTATCCGGCCAGTGATTTGATCTCAGCCATGATCATTTTAACCTTCAACTTGTCTCTTGCATATTTGTGAAGAGCAATGATGTGTACATGTGTATGCATGTAATAGCCTAAAATATACTTAAGTGATTTTTTAAAGATGGAATTGATCAAGTCTGTTCTTCACATAGTTATTTTACTCAATACCTGTGCAGGATAAGGAAGCAGTCATTCCAAGTTCAGTGGTTACTCAATTTAGAAGGGAAAGTGACATAGCTTCAACTGACCAAGCTGAAACTGAATTTTGTGGACTAGAAATCAGGTTTATTTTAAAAATAAAAATGACTTCAGAGTCAGATTTAAAACAGAAGCAGAGGATAGGATGATCCTCCAGGGGCTCCTAGCTCTGGGACCACACATGTTCATGAAGAGGACTAAGAACTGCGATTATTTCATGACTGAAGCATAACATCACAAAACTCTTATCGAATCCACAGTAATATTATCCCACTGAAAATACAAAGATGAAACCTGTGTTCATGACAATTTTATTTTTCCCTCTAAAATGACCTGTGACATTTCTCACTCTCCTAAATAGAAGTTTTTGAAAGGGGTCCCAGACAATAAACAAATAAGGATCCATGTGGACAGGCTGGCAAGAATCTAATGTAGCCCCTGTCTCTATCAGCCTTCCTCCCCAAACAATCTTTTTGATGAGCTGTGCTCACAGGCATTAAAAGATACTTCTGGTTCTTGGACAACTTTCTATTCATCATTTAACAGTATTCTCATTTAACAGTTTCATGGAACTAAAAATAAAAGATAAATTATAGCTTTAGTCTGTAATCTTACTCTACAGTCTCTGTTATAATCTTCAAAGATAGAATGAATGATCAAAGACAATGTTTCTCAGTGGTACATAAGTAAATTTTCAAAAAAAGACCAGACTTTTTTGAAGAATCGGTCCCAAATTCATAAAGTCAGCTGATTAAAATATATAAAGCATAGTCATGTAAAAAGATTACAGTTGATGGTCAGATCACCCTTCATTGCATAGGAGTATAAACTAATTAATTAGCATCAAGTTGATTACGACTGATGGCAACTTTATGTACATAAAAGTTGGCTTGGGATCAAAGACAAAAGTTTGGAAGGAGATTGCCAGGACTTTATTGAGAGGCACCTCAGAGTGGATAGGAACCTCCAACCTTTGAGATCATAGCTGAGCATCTCCCCAGCACCATCCACAGACCCTCAAACACGATGCATATGATCCACAATGTAGATTAGCTATAATTAGAATACTTTTTTATCTGGTTATAGCATTTGCTATCTGGGCAAATGCTCCAATTTGAACCATTGAACACAGAGAACATTTCTGTTTTTCATTTCATTCCATAGACATTGATAATGTTGCAGATAACCTCTAGAAGACTTCATCGATGTTGGCATCCACTGCTCTCCTCGGGTTGTCAGACAAACAAGCAGAACCATTTCCTCCAGGATCCTCTGTTTTGCGCTTTAGTTCTCAACCACATTCTTCATCAGTACTTAAGATCTGTCTGTCTGTCTTGTTGAGTCCCATCAGACAGAGATGTACCACGTAAATGAATTATAGTGACAATAATTTAATAGAAATAGAAAGTATAGAAAAAGCAGATGGTATTTATCACTTACACATGGCAAGTCTTTACATTTTTATTAAGAAACTCTGGTCTCTGTGAGTCAACATCCACTAGACAGCACCTAACTCCAACAATGTCAAACCACTTGGAAACAAAATCATATAAATACACAGCCACTGTTATTTTCCTTATTTTGGTGAAGGCCTGGAACATTTTCATTAAAATCTCAGCAGTTATTTGGAACTGCCAGTCAGTGTACAAGTAAATAAAGAAGGTATCGCAAGACTATGCAATAAAAATTGAGACCATTTGTCCTCAACGTGTGTGAATGAAAGGCTAGCATATTGGTAAATCTTAAAATTGAGACCAAGGAGCAGCAGAAATAAAACTTTTCCCTGCAGTGCTACCTAGCAAGAGAAACTTTGAACGTCGACACTGTCAAGGAAACCAGTGGGTCCTCAGGAACTTCAAGATCACTGTTAAGCAGGAGATGAGACGACTGAGACAACAACAAAAAGAAGGGGTGACAGATGGAGCATTGCTGAAAACCAAGGGTATATGTTGGGCAAGATTTTCTCAGATAAAGAACCCTGGTTTTGAACACTCCTGGAAATTCCCATGGCAACCTCCCTCTGCAAAGACCCTGTTCTTAAAAATAGCCTGTTTGATCACCTTTATCATACATATATGCATATATATGTCCAGTAAACAATAAG
>PVJH01006666.1:0-99815 GCA_004026705.1 Nesogale talazaci
TTGTTCTCAAGACTCATGCTAATTCTTAGTGCTGGTGCTTATTTTAATTTAAAATGTTTAATTTATTCAATTGAGTGCATATCACAAAGATTGTAGACTTAGGTTGAACAAAGATTAATTAATTATGATGTAAAATGCCTAATTTCCTTTTACTTTTCCCATCACTCTTCACATTTCCTAACATACACTTTTATGCGCCTCAATTCTTCAATATTAATCAGATAACCTAAGATTTATGAGGAAAGCTGTCAGGCTGATTTGGTTAGGAAAGCAGCAAAGGGCATATATCTGATGAAGGAGTAGCATGTCCAAATGAAAGAAGAGAAACAAAATGCAATGTTCCCACTTGACAGGGAGTTTCTGTCAATGTTCATTTGTGTTCCATCAGGTACAGAACTATTTGAAAGTTGAAGCTAAGAAAAATACACCAATAGTTAGGGAGGGCCGCCGTTGCTGTTAGGTGCCATTGTGGCAGATGCTACACAGCAGCCTTATGCACAACCGCACAGCACACACTATCTCCACCATTCTGCTATGTTTGGATGACGGTTATAGACATTGTGTAGTTCCATCGTTTTGGTGGTCTTTGGTTCTTTGGTTAATCCACTATTTGAGGATTAAAGCATGAGGTCATTCTCCAGGAACTGGTCTCACCTGACATATCAAAAGTATGTAAGACAAAATCTCACCATTTTCACTTCTAAGGAAACTTCTGGCCACACTTCTTCCAAGATAGATTTCTTATTGGTCCTCCTGGCAGTCTAAGGCACTGCAAATATTCTTCTCCAGCACAAGAAATCAAACACCCTGACTCTACATCAGCTTTTCTTATACTCAGTATGGCTTTCATGTGCATATGAGAAAAGTGAAGACAATATGGCCTGGATCAGGCACACTTTCATCTGTCAAGGAACATTCTTGTTTCCTTTGTAGTCTAAAGAGATCTCATGTAGCACATTTACCTATTGCAGCATATCTCTTGACCTCTTGACTACTGGGTCCAGGAGGACTCATTGGGGATCCAAATAAGACAAAATAGTTAACTTCGATCTTTTCTCCCATAATCATGAACCTATAGTTTCAACTGTGAGGCTTTTGGTCTTCTTTAGATTGAGTTAGTGAAATCATTTATCTTCATCAGCAAATGCTTCGAGTGGTCCCCCTTTCAGTAAGCAAGGTTTTCTCGTCTTCATATTTCAGATTGTTAATAAAATTTCCCTCCAATCCTGATTCCATATTCTTCATCATCTAACCCAACTTCTCTGATGTTTTGTTTAGCATACAGATTGAATAACATGGTGAGAGGAGGTAACCCTGAAACACACATCTCCTGATTTTAAGCCATGAGGTATTTCCTTATTTTGTTCATATGACTGCCTCTTGATTCATGTACAAGTTCCTCATGAGCAAAATGGTGTGTGTTGTAAAATGCACATTCTTCTCAAAGTTATCTATAGTTGTTTTATGAGCCACACAGTCGAAGGTCTTGACAATATGAGTTAGACACTAGTAAAAATGCTTCTGTTATATTCTGCTTTCTGTCAAGGTTCATCTGTCAGCAACATTGGTATCTCTGTTTCATGGTATGCGTACCCATGAGAACAGAAGTTGGTGGTGTAGGGGTTGTGAGTTGGGCAGCTAAAGGCAAGATCAGCAGTTCAGTACCACAGGATGTGTTGCTTGAGGAAGATGAGGTGTTCTACTTTCATAACGATTTTTTAAAAGTTTCAGTGAGATATTAATTATTAATTAATGTTAATTATTAATTAATAGGCCCTATACTTCCATTGTTCATCTGTATTAAAAATTGTACAAAAACCACAATCAGTGCTACAACATTCTTTCTCTCTTGTAGGATTTGCTCCTCATTATCTTCTGGGCTCACCTCTTCATATCCTTGATAAACCATTATACCTATGATTGTAATCCATAGTCTTCTGTAAATTGAGTGTTCACAATTTAAACACAGAACATAATTCCTGCCCTTGAATTTGGATTTTTTAATTTATCATCCTTGGATCACACATGCTGCTCTGATGTTTTCATGTGATTTAGTTGATATCTCACTTACATGGCTGCTGGTTCAATACAAGCTTTTAAGACTACAGAAGCAATATTTTACAGCTAGACACTGTGTACTTTCTTCAACTCAGTTTTCTGTAGTACTCATATCTTTAATGATCTTTTCATGAGAGTGAGTAGTGAGTAAGGTCAAAGGATGTTGTGCTAGTCTGACTTTAGAGAAACAAATTAATAGACAATCATAAATGTGTGGTAGAGAACTTCATATAAAATAGTAATAGTGTATTAAGAAAATACCCATCCCTGTCCAAATCAAGTCCATAACTCAGATTTTACCCTTGTATCCTTTATCTGTTTATAGATTCATCTTCACACACATGTAACCCATGGCATGATGCTGAATGCAGAAAGACCACAGACCAGTGGGCAGAAAGTCTTGTGGATCCAATGGTGGTAGAAGCACCTCACCAATGGTAGGGGTCAACACATAGCTCTTCCAGCTGCAGGGCTTTGGCTCCGCCAGTGTAGCTCCATGTGGCTTCTCAACAGGAATGTGTAGAATGTGTCAGACTTCCAGGAAGCTATTTATCTCCATAGAACTCCCTATTGAGGTCATCAAGCTGTGACAGGTTAAACCCCACCCCTTTATTCTTACTGATCTCAAGTATATGCCAGATTATGTTCTACCATACATGTCTAATATTGCTCATAGATTGAACTTCCATAGATATGTATAGGCTTGGAAACCCACAGGGAGAGGTCTAATTTGGCCTACACTGTTGCTGAGTTAGAATCAATTTGATGAAGAGGTTGAGTTGAGTCATGAGAAGGAAGCCATTGAATGCATAAACAGAAATATCATAAAATTCTCTTACATAACACCAACATGTATGGTTATAAAAATATACAAGGGTATCCAATTTATCTGGCTATATGATATTATTAAATTTGTTCTTGCACTCCAACTGATGCATGATGTAGTTGAAGAATATCAAATACAGCATGGGTTTCCAGAAAATTAATAAATATCTTTACCTTTAACTTCTCAGATAGATCTTTAAAGAATAGTGAGACTGTGTTTCATGTATTTTGGCAAGCTATTTTGGAGGAACCTATCATTGGATAAGGATTTCATGTTTGGTAAAGCAATGCCAACAAAAAAGAAGATGAGATGAATCATAATGGTGACTATGCCAATGGACTCAGACACAGAAATTATTGTGAAGATGGCAAAAGGCAGATTAGTGTTATTATTAGTTTCATTATGTTATACTCAGTGTTGCTATGAGTTAGAACCCACTTGAAGACAGCCAATAAAAACATGCAGGGTGGATTACCCAATTTCATGGAGAGTAAAGCTTTATTTGTACTTACTTACTAATATATAGGGGATAATTTCAGGAGTGGTGAAAAACATGGGAAACTGTTCACTACAGAGAAAATAAATAAACATCAGTAGTTCCATGTTTACCTTATTGATGCGCTGTCCATGTAAACATGTATATTTGAAAATGGCTTTGATTCTGTAGGAAGATGGTCCCTGGTTAGACAAGAGATAGAAGTCAGGCATATCTTGGAGCAGAATCATGATGCAAACAATTGATTTTGTTCAGTACAGGTTAGTAAGTAAGCACAAGTTAATCTCATGCTTGCTTCTTAGGTAATCTTAGAGTGGCTATCTATATCATCAATTGTAAAACTAGGGATAAGTAATGTACACAAAGTACACGAGTTCTGTGGAATATAGTAAGGACTCAATTAATATAAGAAACAATTACTATTTCAAAGAATGTTTGGTCTCTAAGTGACTAAACATGTGGAATGTGAAAATGATTAAAATGCATTCCTTGTCATTGGAAGTTAATTTTCTTGTCAAAAAGATATCATTTGTGATTTCACCAGAAATTTAGCAGCTATTCAATTAGCAACAACAAAAATTTAAGGATCTAAACACCCAGGTGACTTGAAAACTGTACTATTTATACTCATTACTAAATGATTTTAGCAGAATCATTTGTTAGAGTTGACATAACCAAAAGTAAGATCACAGGCATTATGTATATTTTATGTGGGGCTTTGATAAGATTGGATTAAAGCAATTTGTTTATTTAGTCAATTGGTTTTTGTGTTTTGGTGAGTTGGGCTAAAGAATGTACAAAATGTACAAAAATGAAAGAGTCATCGAAGATAATAAAATTACAATTTATGTGCATAAATATTTTGTCTGAATTTTGCTATAACAATATCTTATGAGAAGAAAGACAGGAAACATTTGAAAAGAAGCTGTCCTGGAGTAAATAAGCTTAATGTCCTTCCAACAATATTATTTTACTTTCAAGGTTAAAAATACTAAGGAGTATCCTTAGTGGTTAACTTTCTCAGCAAAAGTGGCGATGCTAACAACTATTAACATTAGTCAGCACTTTGGAACAGCAATTATTACTGGATTGCATCTTATAGCATTATGTGCATTTGTTAAGTGTACATGTATTAAAAACACAACAAATTTCCAAGGCTAAGTTATTTGAGGATGAATAAGCCCCTTGAGCATAAAGGTCACCAAAGAGCATTATTTTTCACTCCATGTATTAAATTTGAATTAATCTAAATTCTAAGATTACATAGTGGCTTTGGAATTTAATGGTGAATATTAGAAACTGAGTCTGTACTTTTTAGATTAATGCCAAGGTTATTTTCAGTTTTAAAAATTTTACTTATTGACAGGTATGGACAAATAATATTTTCTATAAATTAATTATTTTCTAACCTAATTTTTGCAGCAAATATTCTGAAAAAAATCAAAGGCATTTTTTCAAGAGGGAAACTGTATTGATTATCACAGAATGTGTAAATTAAGCTATAGTCTTTCTAATGAATAATATATTCCTTAACATTCAACATATAATAAAATATTTCTCTAGTATTCTTATATTGATTAAATTATAGACGTATTATTTTGTGTGAGTGATTAAATAGTAACTACACTGCAATTAAAATTGCTTTGGGTTGAATTTCTATAATCATTTCTAATAACTGCTTACTGATGAAGTTGTCTATTAAAAAGGGCTTTTAAAAGTACAGCAGTGAATAAACCTCAGAGAAAATTGACTGGTACCTTAGATATAGAGCATCTTAATGAATTCACAGCTATCTTGCACATTTGTGAGTATGTCCAATTTTCAGGATCATTGATGACTGATTCGTTCATTAACTGTATTTTTAGGTCAGTCTTTGAAGTTCTTTGCTAGCATAAAAATGAATATATTGATAAATGAGTTTAAAATCTATATATTTTTCAGTTGAAAATGTAGGGAAATTTTAAGCAACATTTATCAAATATGATTACATTGCATCAGAAAGTCCATTTCCAAAAGAAATGCTTTTAATTACAGGCTTCCAAGGGTAAATTGTACACTGTTTCAAGGGAGATAGTCTGAGACAGTAGAGTGTATTGAGGTGGGGGAGGTCTTTCTGCCAGGCTCTCAAGACCACATTGTACACACTAAGAGCGTATATGCACACAAAGATAACCCTTTACGTCAGCCATAGTGTTCCTGGAAATTGCCTCAGATTTTTTTTTATAGACTGGGAACTGATGTCTCAGAAGAGTGGTAAACTGTGTTCAAGCATCTTAGATTAATGTATTTTTTTTCTTTTTTCAAATTGCTGTCATCATGCATTTGGTTTCTTTTTCATTCTTTGAAGTACTTTTACTGGGGTCTCTTACATATCTTATCACAGTCTGTACATACCTCTAGTGTGGCAAGCACATTCTCACATGTCGCCATCAGCGTTTCATTTTAATGTTGCACATAAAGGTATTTCATGAAGAATGACTGTGTTTCATAGTATCATGGATCTGGAGTCTTGCTCCACTGCACAGTGACTTAATAATCCGGTGTAACATCTCTTTTATCTCTGTGAGCACAACTTCCCCATTGAAGGTTATGCTTTGCAGCTGCTGATACTGTCATTCCTGATGGCAGCTTTGCTGTTGTTCAATCTCTGAAAAGGTGACTTGCTCAAGTTTGAGATTATTTTGATGCATTGATGAAAACACTTCTTTGAAAGATGGAAAATATTGAATAGCTGAGTAATTAATAAACAACTTTTATTTATTTCAAAACATGTTACTTTGCCAAAAGGCTAAAACAACTATGAAACTTGAATCTTGAAAAACACTTCGGCAAAACATTTGTAGTTCTCTCACATGGCTTGTCCTCTGGGGCAGAAGTATCCATCTCATGGATAGTTGTCCTTGGAGAAAAAGCAACTGCCAATTAATTTAAGGGAAATTTGCATGTGAAAGTATACTCAATTCTTTATTTAAGATATTTAAAACAATAATATTCATAACACCAATATATATTAAATATTACTCAGAATATCTCTAAGCACTACTATTTTTTGTATGTGATGACTAGTGAATTGAGTCTTGAAGAAATCTTTGGGTTCAGTGTGATCCAATTATCGGGGGACTTGGACAAGGCAGTCATTCAAAGGTGTTTTGTCCATGAACTCATTGTTATAATGACTGAATATTTCAGGCATTGTTAAAAATATAACACGTATAACCAGATTATGCTACTTGATTAGAAACTTCCCTTGCAATCGCAAGTTTTCTACCCCGTAAGTTTCCTAAACTTTAAACCTTGAGAGATATTCCCCAAAAGAGAAAGTAGTTTCATGAACTGCTCAACTTCACTCTGCTAGCCAAAGGCTTTGTAACTCCTATTAAGTAACTAGGCAGGAGTAACCACGCAGAGTCTATGGAACTCTAGTGTAGGGATTGGCCAGTTTTTGATATACCACTAGGTTTATAAGGAGCCATGGCAGAAGCAGAGGTAGGGATGTCACTACCATCAAGAAAGGGGCGACGTGAGTGAGGCCTGGGGGAAATGATCAAGGAATTCAGGAGCAGGGCATCCCCAGACAAGTAATCAGAGAAGAAACATTTGTCAACCCACAGTGGTAGACCGAAGCATCCTCAGGTCTGAAGCTGACTGAAGCAGAACTGAAGCTGACTGAAGAGTGCCTTTTGGACCCTTACCTACAATTTTGGACTCTTACCTACAACCTGAGAAAGTTCTGCATCATTGACTGATTAGGCCACTCAGGACTTCATAGAGGCATGCAGCAGAGCACAGGTGAGGAGAGGCACTTCTGAGCAAAGGCGTATATTGGAAAGATTTATGACATGAAATTGTAATTTTTAATTTCCCTGATAAACCTTATACTTCTGAGTGTGATCTGTGAGCTCTGTGTGGTTATCAAACCCAGAGAAGCAGAGTGCTGGGAAGAATGTTTGTGCCAAAATTGACAAAGAAGTTTGGAGCCAAGAGGCAAATTGGACTTTTGCCTCATGGGCAGAAGATAGCCTTGGGATGATGTTGAGTTTGATTTTCTTTTGAAAAGCCAAAGGAGGCCAGGCATCACCTATATGCCATTCTTACAGACCTCATTTTGAGTCTCTCAGTTATTTATGCAATAATTTTAAGGTATATTTTTGTATTTTCTAGAGCGGTTAAGTGTTTGGTTTCCAAAAAATGTTTAGCAGTTCCAACCCACTTGCTGCTCTTCAGGATCAAGATGTGGCCGTCTGCATCCATACAGATGTACAGCCTAAGAAACCGTGTGGAGAAGTCTCTCTATTCTATTTCATAGCTATGGGCAGAATTGACTCAATGGCAACGGGTTTAGTTCTAATGAATATTTTCATCTCCAAATTATCACCACCATCTTTTCAAGAATCAAAGTGCAGTACAATATTGCTGTCAAAATTCTGCTGCTAGAGCTCAATCCTTGTGTTCTAATTTAAGACCTTCATCAATGGCAGCATTATCTGTTAATAGGGCTCTAGATGCAGAGTGAACGTTCTAGCTTAAACTAAGATTTAGTATAATATACACAGAAGCATTCTAGGGGAGCCTAGGTAAAGACATGATGAAATTCAGTTTTAGCTAACAACTTAAAATGGAAAAAAGAAGCACGTGTCTAGGAATATAGTCTTTCAATTTTGCTTTGTGTTTTTATTCGTGACAAACTGAGTTTGTAAGCAGGACATCAAACACACACACACACACACACACACGTGAGCAGTCTCATACTGAAATGCACATTGACTGACCTCTTGCCTTTAAAAGACCCCGAACAAAATTCATTCTTGTTCATATGATTCTGATGCATAGCACCCTCCTGTACTGCTATCCCGGTAATTAGACTGTTTTCACTGGGACTGTCGTTCTTAGGGATTAGAAACACTATCCGTCTCCCGGGGAGCAGCTGGTGGTGGCTAACTGCGATGTCAGCATGACCATTGCACTACCAGTACTCTTGTAGCCACGCTGGAGGAAAGACGAAGCTTGCGCTGCAGGGGTGCCAGTGCTGTAATCTGCAGAGTGGTACTGCCACATTTTCCTCCTAGACAGACAAAAGTAGAGTAGAACTGAAGACCATTAAAATATTAATCATTTTACTGGGGACTCTTTCAGTTCATATACCAATCCACAATGCAATTGTGTCAGGCACACGTGTACGTATGTTCCCATCATCCTTTAAAAATCATTTCTTCCTGCTTGAGCCTTTGGTCTTAGCCGCTCTTCTGTCCCTCTCTGTCCTACCCTCCGAGGTTCGTTAAACTTGGATCAGTACGTATGAATATTGTTATTTCGTAGCTTCTATTTGAAAGCATTTGCTGTCTCCCTTCACCCTATTTCTATTATTTTATTCCCCTATTAGGGAGGTGTATTCAACCTTGTGATCAGTTTGTGGATCATTTTTGATTCTTTGCTAAGGCTCTGATTTTCCATTGTTAGGAAAAACTAAAAACATATGATGAAGTAAGTGGATCCTTCTACATAGATGTGATCAATAATGTCACATTTGTAGAATAAAGAGATCCCATCACCTTCTCTTTTCATCTGCTCCATGTATTCATTTTACTAAATTGCAAAATAAAGCAGCTCAAACAATCTCCTTGTAAAATAGAAAAGAAGGATGTCAGTTAGTGGATTACAATGTAATCTTTCCTCTTTATTTTTTATTCCATATTTCAATTCTGACCATATGAAAACACTGGTAACAGTTTGCTGAAATATAATTATACATTAGAAAAAGATTTTTATACAGCATCCCATCAGACAGGTAAACTGTAATCTATAAGATAATGAGCTCATTTCTTTCTCTTGTTTTTTTTTTTGTTTGTTTTACTACTTGGACAATACTGCTCTGGTCATAATATTTTGATGACTTTTTTCCACAAGCAGGCATGCATTTCTTCAAAATATTACATTTAAACTATATTCTTTAGATTAACTATCTAGTGTTTAAAAAGTTTGAGATACACTCCTAAATTGCCTAAATTCTACTATTTTAGCAATTTAACACTCCAAAAGTTTTATCATGCTAACTAGTATCTATTTTTAATCTTTAACTTATAGATAAACATAATTGATTCATTGTAATTTGCAAACATACTAGTGACATGGTTCTTTTTACCTTTAGTGACCATATGTCAATTTACAAATAGCTGTTCATATTGAAGATCAACTTTTCTTTTGTTGTTGTTTTTTGTTTTTTGGGGCATCACTGCCCTCTGGTGGTGGGAGTTGGAGGCCCAGTCTTTGCTCCTGTGGAGTCACTGCTGGAATTGAACCTCCATCCCAGTGGATCGCAATCCCATGCACAACCACTATGCCACCGGGGCTCAGTCCCGAAGATCAACTTTTCTATTTGGTGTTTTTCTTTTTGTTTATTTATAAGAGTTGCATGTGTTTGTATAAGTATGTTGATATGAATTTTTTATCTTCTATTATTATGTCTGTTCTGTTTAGTCTTTTATTGACATTTTTCAATCATCACTCTCTGGATATTATTATCTTTTGGATTGAAAAACTATGAGGATCACAAACTGTCTTTTCAAACCTATTGACACAAGAGAAAACACAAAAAGACACTTGATGAATATGGTTGTGTGGTGTTTGAAATAATTATGGATCAGTAAGCTATATATTATTTGGATGAGCCATTTATAAGGAACATGACATATGATGAGATTTATCTGGATAAACCGGAGCTAAATATGGCTGAATGATGTGCAAGTTCTAAGTGTTTATGTTGCAAGTCACAGCACTCTAGCTGGGTCACTTGGTCATGTTTCTTTCATCTCGACATAGGTAGATCCATGTGTTAATCAGCTCAGTTGTGACATCTATTTATAACCTATGATTAAACTCCTAACAGACTGCCCAGAATAGAGCACAAGGTCGAGTGGAGAGTTGGTATTACTAAAGGGAAATGTGAATTTATGACTCTGCAACTTGGACAATTCCATTCATCAACACTATTTCTCCTCAATTAGTAGTTCAAATAGCTCATTGCTCACTAAATTATCTAAATAATTGAAATTATGTAAATTCAGCCATGTTGATAAGCTTATTTACAAAAGGAAAAAAGTTACCTTTATGTATTTGAACAACTATTTCTCAAAATCTAGGACCTATAATCCATATGCTATATGAACCATGCTACCTTTTTAACTGAGAGTCACATAATTACAAGGGCCTTTAATGCTGTATAAGAATTGGAACTACAGTAATGGAGACTATGCCTCATGATCATTCAAAAAAGTAATTGATAAATTGCTTCCAAAGAAAAAAGAACTAAGTATAATAAAGCATAGAACATTTATATGTCAAAGAAATTCTTTTAAATCTGGCCAATTGTGATCATGGCTATAGGGTTATAATAGACATACATATACACAATGGAAGATCTTAAAATAAAACCAAAGTTCCATGATGTTTCCATGATAGAAGCCAGAATTTGAATGCAGGCTATTCTACTCCATCATTTAAAAAGTATTTTAAAGGTCAGTGCCAGGTTAGAACATCTGCCTAAGGTATCTCCTATTTGGCTGTCTGAAAATGAGAACGTTTTAGTATGCATCTTTTGTCAGTGTTCATAAAATGTAGGAGTGTGTGAAATGAACACTTTAGAAAGGTAATTGGATTAGGATATGACTTAGAAGCTCCTCCCTATCTGTTATCATTATGAAGTTAAACCATTATCTAATTGTGCAATAGGTTTAAGACAGTAGGGAAGGTTATTGGTAAATGACCTTAATAGTTTAATATTTCACAGAGTAAATATTCAACATATGACAGTAAAAAAGAGAAAAAATTTTAATTTTAATGACCAGGGAAAGAAACAAATTTCAGGCCTTCTCACTTTTGACACTCTTGGGCTAGATAATTCTTGCTCTGGGGCCTAGAGGCTGTCCTGTTCAAATGTTCTCTGAGGGAAAGATCAACCTGGTAGAAATCACTCACATAGTTTACTGATGCCGCCACAGTACAGAAGACTTTTCCAGAGAGCGAATTTATCTGTAAATTACTATTAGGTTCTTTAAATATGTTTTATCTGGTTGCACATGTAGTTACACTTTGAGATTATATTCTGGTTGACAAGAATGTTTGGTATAAGAGTACTCGGTTAACTGGGTTATATTGAGCAATTATTTAAAATGTATCTTATGCATAATTATTACCATCATGGCAGGAATGCTTTTATTCTTGAATATTGCACATGAAAGAAATTAAACTTGAATTTGAACCTTGTACTTTTTAAAAGTTTCCTTTTCATTCTTGAAGAGATAGATATTTTTGACAACTGTAATAACTGGACGTTACTAGAACAATGCCCAAACAGGGGGCTAACAGCTTTCACTTGTACAAAGTACTTGAAGTCAGTCAGAAAGCCATTATTATGACCTTGCGCTGACCACATTCTATGAAGTGTTACATGATCAGGGACAGGGAAGTTGGTTAATGGAAGTTATATAGTAGCTAGATGTATCCTTGTCACACTTCATCTAAACTGATACATTGCAATAGTCCACACTGCTCAGACCTGGCAATTACTGTCCAATTCCAATCTATTCCACACTGCCACTATAATGAAAAATAATTAGGAGCCTGAAAATGAGTTTTCACATGAAATGGTTTCAGTGCTTGGACACAATCGCCTTTGGCAGATGGCTTTGGGTTTGCTTTAATATAATAAAGACAGTTAATCATCTCTAAAGAGTGCACTGAATGAATAAACTTTTAACACTACTTTTTACAATGAAACTCTTATATTGATCAAATGTTTAGTGCTCAGAGGTGGAGGCTGCTTTGTTCGAATTTTTTAGCATGAGTATATAAATCACTGCAAAACAAATACATTGGAAAAGAAGAAAATAGGTGCAGGAATTGATTATCTATTATTGATAGGGAAAATAAGAAGCTGAACGCTAAAGCCAACAACTTCTCCTAAACTCCTCTTGTCTTTATGAGTCTCTATGAGTTCTATGAAACTGAAACAAATTACTTCATTATGACAAAATGTGTATGTGCTTTTGTGTGACTATGTAATATATATGTTATACTTACTAGAGCAGTGATACATGTATATTCACCTTGTTGAGTCAATGCCAATTTGTAGCTTGTTAGTTGTACAGAGTAAATCTGTGTCATTGTTTCCAAGGCTTTGACTTTAAGAAAACAGAATGGCACATCTTTCTCCCACAGAGTGACCTGTGAGTGTGAACTGATGACTTTTTGGTTAGCAGTCAAACACTGAAGCACTGTATCAACAGAAATCCTAGCATGTGTAATTTATAATAATCTATAATCTCACCACTGGCCAGTGGTGAGAGTGGAGTTACCAGATGGGTGGAGAGAAGGTGGGGTAGAGAGAGGGAGCCAACTACAAGGATCTACACATAGCCTCCCATCTAGAGGACAGACATCGGAGGAGAGTACAGGGGGAGATGTCAGGCAGTGTGAGATACGACAGAATATTAATAATTTCTGAAGTATTGAGGGTTGTTGGGGGAGGAGGGAGCAGGGATAGAGGGGAACAGATGGGAAGCTGATATCAAAGACTCAAGTGGAAAAGCAGATATTTGGAGAATGATAATGGCAAGAGACATGTGAAGGTGCTTGGCACAGTATATGTATCTATGTATTGTGAAAAACGATGTATGAGCCCCCAATAAAATGAATTTAATTAAAAATAATTATCTACATATTTTCCAGGAAGAGAAAGCTCAAATTTGACACTACCGAGTCAATTCTGACTCATAATAACAATGATATTAATAGCTGTAGATAATTTACCAATATTTGCTGACATGAAGTCATCCATAATAACAAGCACTCTCCCATCGAGTGGAGGCTGATTTATTGTGACCCTATCCAGTAGGACAGATCTGTCTCTGTGACATTTTGAGAGTAATCCTTTAAGATAGTACACAGTTTCCTCTTTCTCCCAGGAAAGGAAATACCACCTGGTGGTTTTGAACTACTGACCTTAAGGTTAGCAGTGCAATGCCTGACAGGTCCCGCCAGTAATAAGTGATTCTAAATTCACATTTCTCAATTGAAAAAAAAGTGCTAATTGTAAATAGAAAAAAAGTCAATGTTTTAGAATCAAATTAATTGGCTAATTCTGTTCTGAGGTGGTTAATCAATGTTGGCTTCCATTTTGTGCCTATAATGCACAAAACACATGTAATAGATTATAAAGTATTGCTCATAAAATTGTTGTCATTGATTTAATTATTTTATTAAAGGCTTTAATTAATAAAAATAAATAAGTAAGCTTTAATAATACTAAGCAGTAGTAATTTACTTTTTATAAATGATCTGATTTTGGAAAACAGCATCAGCACCTGATAGTTTCCTAAACAGTACGAGATAGTGTTGCAGCACATACAACTGCATTTCTTCTAATATCACCAATGTAATTAGGTAAAGTGACTTTGCCATCCTTTTTGCTTATGAACATATCTAAATATCAACCAAAATTAACATTTGAATTTTATGTTATATACATGAAATATCTTTCACTGAAAGGTACTTATTCTTTTCTGAAACATATCATATATACTCGTGGATAAACCTAGATTTTCAGCACATTTTATGCAGCTTTTGTAGTAAAATAGTTGCATCATCTGATATTCAGATAAGCTTGTACTCAAGTATATGTGGTATATTTTTAAAATTGGCAAAATGAATGTAAAATGAAATTGCTACATTCATCTCCCTTATTCACTTACAACACTGTTAAAATCAATTTCTGTAACTTTAAAAACATGATTGGATGCATATCTCTTAGTAAGATTGTACAGTTAGTGTGTCAGTCCAGGTAGACTGGAGGAACAAATTGATGCACACGCATATGGATATAAGAGAGTGGTTTATATATAAGAGGAACAGGACATTGAACCCAGTCCAGTTCAAAGACATAAGTCTAATATTAATCCATATGCCCTATATCAGTCTATAAAGTCTCCTTTATAGAAGGAGTCACAGGCCAGTGGGTGCAGAATCCCGGTGCTGGCAGGGGTCTCCCCATGGCTCCTCACTTCCAGGGCTCAGGGTCCATCAACAGCATGCCACTCCAGCTTCAGAGGTCTGGCTCCATCAGGGCAAAGCCCTGTGGTCTCTCAACCTACTCCTCCAGCTTCTTGTACACTGCCATCTTGTCTTGTCTGTGATTCATCTTCTCTGAGACTAACTCCCTACAACTGGGGAAGATAGCTTCTCATCTTCACGAGGGAAATATAGTGAGATTTCCCAGAAGTCTCAGAAGAAAGCCATGCCCACAAAGAGGCCTTATTGGCTATTCAGTGGCTATCTCCAGATTAACAGGCTAGACTCCACCCCTACATTTCAATCATAAAGTTAACATAAACACATGACCGCCACAGTCAGCATGTCATTTTTTATTTAGTACTGACTACTAACCTTCAAATTCTTTTTAGATATTTATATTTCAGTGCTGCTTTTCTGATGTTCTGAATTTTCAAGGAACCTCTTAAGTTGCTCTAGATAAGAGTTGTTTTTTTTTAAGTCTTTATGTACATACATCTATGACTCCGGTATCATTTCTCATTATCAGAGACTTGGGTATTATATTTTATGAGAATTCAGAAAGTTATTTTGTGAAATATCATTAGTTATACTGAAGGCTTATATTTTTTCTTTTCTCTGAACTTTATTTTGGAATTAAAATCACTGAAATTTTATTAAGTAATATACTGACAGTCTCTGAATTTTGAAGAAAGGAGAATCACATGGACAATGGTTACAATGTTGTTACTTGTTGACAACAAAAATAACATATGAATTGATTCTCTTCAGTGTAAAGTATGTGTGGTTTGCCTTTGACTCACAGTCGCTAAGCTAAGTCAAAATAGGCTACGGTTTTATATATTTCTTCCAGAATCTTTGTAATTATATTGAGCTAGTCTGAGAAGGGGACTTTTAAAAAGGATAATCAGCATAGTGTCTTTTTTTACTTAACATCTCCTAAGAGAACACTGTCTGGCATCCTGGTAGATGTATGACCAATCCAAACCCATTGCCATTAAGTGGATTCCAACTGAAAGTGATCCTATAGGACAGAGTAGATTGATCTGGTCCCACCTCTGTGTTTCCAAATGCTGTAATCTTTCTAGAATTACATAGGCTCATCTTTCTCCATGAAGAGATCCGTAGGTTTGATCACATGACTTCCATCCAGCCCCAATTCCTAATGCACAACACATCAGATAAATATTTGAGAAGTGTGAATGGCAAAGACTTTTCTCTAACCACCCCAAGTCCTTTCACTCCTCTTTGAATGAAAATTTATCATGGTTTATGTGTTACTCAAGTAATAAGCATATTAGACTGTGTCTTTCATCACAAATATTTCATCTAGATGGAGGCTTTAAAAGAATTAATACAAAGCCCATATCAGATACAAATTCTGAGGTGAGATAAAAGTGCAAGCATATACAAGATGCAGTGATTAGAGATTTTGTATCAATGTGAAGATGAAAAAAGAAGAAAAATGATGGCACTTCATTGAGTTGGCTGGTACAGCAAATGCATGCATAGTAAATAAATAGGATGTATGAACACTAAATGTGAACCAATCTCAGCTGCAAAGATGTTAATTTTTTTTCATGATACATGTTCTGCTTTTGAACCACCCTTTGGGTTCGATGGAAAAGATAGGGTAATAGCTAAAGATTTTGCTGTCTTTGTGAGAGATTTGAGATAGAATGGTATTTATCTGACCATCTACTAATTTGAAAGAATTAAGTTGTATTCCACTGACTGTATCTGTGTGAAAGGTGGTACAGAAAGAGAAAATCCAAGAGATTTATGCTGAAAAGTGGTCCTCATGGAAAACGAAGAACACTTGCCTGTTGACCATTTTAGAAAAAAGCTGACTTTAACAGCAATATTATACATTACAAATAAGATTGCTGATTTCAGGTAATAGAATTAATAAAATTTAACTGTATTTGTGGTATTAAATATAATTAATACAAAAGTAACAATTACATTTTTGTAAACAGTTTACTTTGAAATATGTATTTGCTATCATCTCTTTCTTCGACAACCAAAAATAAACAAAATTAACAAAAATATCAGAATTTAGGTTCAGAACTGAGATGCATCGGAAATAATACTTCTCTGATACCAAGGACTCAAATTGAAAAAATATTTTGGAAATGATGATGGCAAGTAATGTACAAATGTGCTTGACACATGAGTGGATGGACGGATTATGATGAGTTTTATGAGTTCCAAGTAAAATGATTAGCAAAGAAAATAAAATTATTCTAAAAAAAGGAAAAGAAATAATGCTTCCTGGTTTATAAGAGTCAATTCCAGAAAAGATGAAAAATATTCACTTTGGTTTATATTAGTTATATGCATTCAATTTGTATATAATTTATGAAAATATTGAGCTACGGAAATAATAAAAAGCAAAACCAAGGAGCATTCAAGTATACACCAACTCACAGTGAATGTATGTAGGGTTTCTGAGCCTATCCATCTTTACAGGAGCAACTTGCCTGCATGAGGCTGCTGGTAGATTTGATGCATGACCTTGATGATAATACTCCAGCAGTGGATTGCCATCAATGCCAGAGCTCCTTATAAAGCAAATATGTTAAGGAAATATTATTGGGTAGTAAGAGAGACACATTAATGACTGCTTCCTTATATTCTATGCTATTAGAACTTCAACATTTAGAAAATGCACTGAAGATTATGGATAAAGGAACATTAAAATTTAAAAATATAGCAAATTCATCAATGGAATTCCTATAAATTGTAAGATGTGATTTTAGCTCAAATACTTTTGAGGTCTTACATTTTGGGTTAAGTTTTGGGCTGAATATCTTGACACAGAAGTTCATTTATTTACTTTCTATTCGTGCTTTAAATGGTCTATATAAAGAACACACAAACAGAATTATTTCCCTTAGGTAGACCTTTTTAGAATTCTATCATAGTTTTTTTTTTATCGTGAGGAATACATCTTTACTATGTCCTCATACTAGAAATCAGGATATATTATAAGCTGTAATATCTATCATTTATCATTTATCTATTTATCATCTTTGTATATGTGTATGTATATGTAGATATAGTTGAACTGGAGAAGCTATATTATACACGTCAAAGTTGTTGAACTAGAGAATGTTTTTTGGTATATATTTTTGCCACGATTAAAATAATTACTTGAATCACAATGAACACAAAAAAGAAGAAAATGTTTTAGAATTGATTTAAGAAATCTTATTAAAATGATTGAAATATTGAGTTGTATAACATGTGTATGGAGTGCCAATAAAACAGTTTAAAAAAGAATTTTAGGGCTGAGCCCCGTTGGCGTAGTGGTTGAGTGCTGGACTTCGGCCCATGGGCTTGGCGGTTCATATCCAGCAGCAACTCTCCAGGAGCAAGGCTGAGTAGCTCCTAAGACCACCAAAGGGCAGTGATGCCCCCCCCCGTCAAAAGAAATATACAATAAATATTGTAGACATAAAAAAGAAGATCGGGCTGAGCCCCGGTGGCGTAGTGGTTGTGCGCAGGACTGCGGCCCACTGGGACGGAGGTTCAATTCCAGCAGTGGGGCTGGGCCTCCTACTCCCACCACCGGAGAGCAGTGATGCCCCCCCACCAAAAAAAAAAGCAAAAGCAAAACAAAAACAAAACAAAACAAAAAAAGATCAGTATTCTCTAATAATTTGCAATTCTGTTCTCTGTTTCATTCATTTTGATCAGTATTTTCCCCTAGAATCATTTGTTTCAAATGTCCAGTAATACACTCCTGGCAGAAGACGAAGTTGTACACAGAAGAAATTTCTTCCTATTCTATGTCCTCCTTTTCTTGACTTTTCTCCTACTTCTATTCCTCTAGGTAACTACTTTTTTTTCAAATTGGATGACTGCATATTTAAAACCAGTTTAAAGAAAAAATGCATACAGCCGATAGAAGATACATAAATATATTTTATGTGCACTTATGGTAAGTTTTAAAATCTAAATGAGTATTTCAAGAAATGAGGAAAATTCTTTAAAGTGTTAAAATTGATATAAAATGCAATTAAAGAAAGATCATATACAAATAAAATTTTAAATTACCAATAATTTTATAAACAAAATTGGCAAAAAATATTATTTTCAGCACAGCCAAATGCCACTGTATAATCAATAAAACTCAAGTAGCAATGTTTCTGGTGTTTCTGCTTTCAGCCAAGACCCACCTAACCTCAGCAATGATATTTCTTGTTGCACATCCTCTTCTTCATCTGGCCTGAACCACTCTGGTTGCTCCATGTAAGTGAGCGAACTGTTGCAACCGTTATTGAGTGATCTGCTACAAAAATGTACTTACATGTCACATCAGTGGTATTGTTCTATAATTTGGATATTCTTTTGGGTAACCTTTCTTTGTAGTGAGTAAAAATGTGGGTCTCTTTCAGTCAGTTGGTCAAGTACCTGTCTTCCAAATTTCCTGGCATAGAACAGTATCCCATAAATTCCTGGAGCCTGGCTTGGGGTTAATTCTTTCAGTTCCGCTTGAACTTTTTTCTTTAGACCTGGTGGTCCTGGCACATATGCTTTCCCTTGAAATGGTGGAAGGTCAACTAGTTCTTTTTGGTACAGTGAGTTTTTTTTTATTCTTTCCATTTTCTTTTGATGCTCCCTGAACCACAAAATAGTTTGCCTATAGAATCTTTCAAGATTTCAACTCAAGGCTTAAATATTTCCTTGAGTTCTTCTAGTTTAAAATATGTTGAACATATTCTTCCTCTTTGGTGGGTTTTTTTTGGGGGGGGAGGGGGATCACTGCCCTCTTGTGGGAGTGGATGTTCCAGATTTGCTCCTGAAGAGCTGCTGCTGGGTTTGAACCATCAAGACAGTGGGCTGTAGTTCTGCACTCAACCATTACACCACCAGGACCCAGCCCCCCACTTCGGTGTTTTTATCCAAGGTCTTTAGTAATTTCATTATAATATTAGGCTTTGTCTTGAGCTGCGCTTTGGAATTTTCTAGTCAACTCTTTGCCTTCATTATTTTTTCCATTTGCTTTAGCTACTCCAAGATTAGGAAAAATCCAATCCCTCTGACGTCTACTTTGATCTTTTCTATCTTTCTACTCTTTTTGATGATCCTCTGCTCTCTTCACGAATGATATTCTGATTATCCTCTCACAGCTCCTCAGGCTTCTGTCATTCATGTGTAGGGCATTCAGGCTGTTCTTGAGATAGTCTCAAAATTCAGATGGGATAGACTCAAAGTCATATTTGGACTTCTGCGTGCTTATCTTAATTTTCTTCAGCCTTCACCTGATCTCATATATAAGCAATTCATTATCTGTTCCATAGCCTGTCCCTAACCTGATTTTAGCTGCTGAAAATGGAGCATCTCTTCCCACATATTTAGTCAGTTTCACTTTCATATATTCCATCTGGAGACATTCATGTGTATATCGACCTTCTGTTTTGCTGATAGAGTATGTTTACTATATAATTAATGTAATTTGCAAAATTATGACACATGAGCTCCAGCTTCATTTCTAAAACCAGTGCTATATTTTCCAACTATTGTTTCTTATTCTTGATTTCCGATTTTTGCATTCTAATTCTTAACAAATATCAATGCATTTTGGTGGCATGTTTCATCAATATTTGACTAAAGTGCGTGATAGAATTCTTACTGGCATTTGAAATAGTGACATAGCTTTTAGCATCACAAAAATGCACAAGTCACCTCAGTACAGCAATCTTATGAAGAAGAGGTTGAAGCTATGATAAGAAGAGCTACAGTAAACAATTCACTGCACTGCAAGAGCTTAGTTATGCTCCTACAGCATGAGTTGTCATAACTCAGGGTCAAGCTCATAAAAGATAATAGCAACAAACTACCATGAAAAATGTGTATATATGTGGCTAGCAATATTGATTTTGAGATTGCTATAAATACCTCTTTTATTTCTTTGATATCTACATAGTTAAAGTGATTGCAGGAGTATATATAAATGCATAAATTATTTTTAAAGTATAATTTATGTTTTAATAAAAAAGAGTGGAAAGCAGGAGCAAAAGTAATGACAGTGGAGGCAAACTGTAGTTGAATGTTTCACCATAATAAAATAGAAAACCATCGCAAATAGGTTTGGTGGGAGTCGTCTAAAAGAAGAGAGAGTCGGGTTTTGAGAAAGTAAAGGAGTGAACTCCCACAAGACTAACATTGAAATGAGGAAACCTTGAAAAAATGTGAAATCAGATAAAGTAATAAGATTCACTATTGGACTGAAACATTTCAGATGACCTTGGAACAAGCATATGAAGTGAACCAATGGACAATTATATATTAGTAGGGAACCTGAAGATTGGAGGTTTATGGACTATTCAATGGGTATTTTTGCCAACTGTTTCTTTGTTTGTTTTGGCATCACTGCCCTCTGGTGGCAGTGGGGGACCCGGCCTTACTCCTGGAGAGCTGCTGCTGGATTTGAACCTCCAAGCCAGTGGGCTGCAGTCCCACACTCAACGACCACGCCTCCGGGGCTTAGCCCCTTTTGCCAACTTTTTAGAGATGTTCCTGTTTAATCAAATTAGTGAATCTGTAAATTTAAATAATATTATTTTATATTTATATAAATGCAATAATATATTTATAAGATAGAACAATTGCAGTATACTTTTTTCATAAAATATTTACATCTCATTTATTTTGTATAATTCCATCCTATTATCTTGGATTCTTGCGGAATACCTCAGAGGTTGTCAGAGATTACTTGTATCCTCTAAAAAATATTTATTGGGGGGGTTAGTGCTATTTTAAGGAAGCATTTTACTTCCTTCCCCCCTCCTCTTTTCTTGATTCTTTACCAGAAGAATAGATACTTTCCCTTCTCAGTTAAAGATTGCTATCACATTAGGAGTCTATCTATTAGAATTAACATCGGGGGATCATTGCTTCTCCATTCTTCATGAACACACTGATTAACAAAGAAAGAAAGCTTTAGGGGAATCACAAATATTTCTTTCTCAAGAAAGTGTCAGTGGCCCTCACCTTACGCAATAATGCAGCTACTTCATGGCAGGGTATACTTAAGTTTTCCTTGTTTCTGACAATAATCAAAATCATATGTGAATATGTACCTGTTTATAATTACACACACATACACTGTGTGGTTCAGTCTACATGGTTTATTATTTAGCAGGTATGTTTAATTTATGATTTATATAAGGTTAATACATGTCTCTGTTGTGTAGGTTATCCAAGATCGCTAAGCTTATTTAGAAAAAACAGAAGGTGTGTAATAACTTTTTTCAATGGTCACTTGTTTTCTCTTTCCATCAGTTTGCAGCATTTCATATAACATAATAACATGCAGCAGAGTCATGTTTC
This sequence comes from Nesogale talazaci, assembly GCA_004026705.1. NCBI lineage: Eukaryota > Metazoa > Chordata > Mammalia > Afrosoricida > Tenrecidae > Nesogale > Nesogale talazaci. Next base: position 21,783 of record PVJH01006666.1, read on the forward strand.
TTTGCTTGTCACTTCACATACAGAGTCCCAACATAACACCACCCAGCAAGCAGCAATATAATACTTTTCTGGAAGTTTAAAGACCATATGATTTCAAATTCTGTACATTAAATTTCAGTTTAAAAATATGTTTTGAAAAAAGAAGTAAAAAAAAATATGGTTTGAGTGGGAAAAGGTTGAGGCCTGTTTCTGATTCTCTTTTGTCACTGGTGAAAAACATGGAACTATCTCAAATGTACTTTGATTTTCACCCGCAATCTGACCGCCCAAATGTAGCACTTGCTTAGGGTTTCATGTACCACTCCATTTAAAGGGATGTGGTGAATCATTTAATTCAAAATTTAGCAAGGTTCTACAATTTCTCTAGGACTATAGTAAATTCATTCATCAATAACTATTAGAAGATCATCTATTATGGCGGAGATTTCTATACATACAGGTTGATGACTATATAAGAGAAAATTATCTTTATAAACTACTGTGTTTTGACTGAGATTTAACAATAATTTGTTATTGCAATTTTAGAAAAAAACACTTTAAGGTTAGTATTACAGTTAATTATTAAATATTGAAAGATATTGTTGCAAAGTTACTCATATTCTTTATGTATGATGGAGCTTCAAAAAGTTCACAAAATAATTCCATTACCTTCTACTTCATTTTTCAACAATTTTAACCCTCCTAGTATTTTTTTAGTATTTGAAAACAGAATAAACCAAATCCATTACTGCTTAATCCAATTTGACCCATAACACTGCTCTAGGAGAGTGTAGACCTGCCCCCATAGGCTTTCTGAAGATATAAATATCTCAAGAAGCACATACAGAGTTTTTCTATGATAGAGTAGCTGACATGTTTGAATTGCCAGCCATTCCTTAGAAGCTGAGTGCTTTACCTGTGCCACCAGAACTCCTTAAGTCACCAAATTAAAATCAAAGCCCAAACTGCTGCCACCCACTTGATTCTCACTCATAGAGATGTTATAGGCAGTGTAGCCTAATAAGAGATTCAAAGCTGTAAGACCTTAATGAAGTAGATTCCTACAATTTCTTCCAATGGAGTAACTAATGTTTCAAATCACTGGCCTTTTAATTTACTTCTCAAGTGCCTAAGCACTGTGCCACTTGTTTCAAAATTATCTCTAATAAAATGCCATTGGATTGATTCTAGCTCATGCAGATGCCATATACAGTGCATAAGAACTTGTAATTATTTCCTGTTAGGAAAATAAAAATATACTTTTCAAGGAACAGAGTAAACAAATAACGTGAAAAGTCACTTATTTTTCCAAAGCTCTCATTAAGCAATGATTGTCTGAGTTTTTTAATATAGGAAAAAGTATATTTTTGTCTTGTTCATTTGCTACACATGTATTTTGAGACAAGATTGTCAAGTCTCATATTTCATATGTCTGTATATAAAGCGGTGCACTAAGAACATGCGTACCTGATCTAGGATGTACATTGGTGACGTTCTGAAGCCATATATATTTATATATATCTTTAAGAAAATAATGTTTTTCTAGAAAAAAAATTTGTGGTTCATGAGTTTAGTGTGGGGCAGAACTTTGTTTTTATTTGGTCCAATCATTTGTCCCTGTTCTAACCTATTTAATAAACATGAGTCTTTCTTTTAAGGTTTTGTTTGCAGGTCCTTATAATTTTTAGTGCTCATGGTTCAGTGGTTAGGGCACAGAGCAGAAATTTGTATTCTTGTAAAGAGCTTAAAGTCTCAGAAGACCATAGAGAAACCTCCAGCCTCCCAAAGGGTTTCTCTGCTGTGTCCACATTGACTTGATGGCAGTGAGGACCATGTCAGATTCTACTAGAAGAATCAGCTCAAGATTGTTGTCAGTCAGTCACACTGCGGGTGAAAGCGGAGAGTCTCTACTCCTGTCAGCAGTTCACAGGGGCGGTTCTACCCCTTCCTATACGGTTGCTATAAGTTGAAAAAAACTAGATGGCAATGAGCACCATTGCCACTGTTGGAGCATTAATATATACATTGTCACAGTATGGAAAAATGAAGCATGCCCTAGAAACCAAACTCAAGAGAAGAACTGACTAGAGAACATACATGTTGTCTGCAAATTTAGGTTCTCTGGGCAAAAAGCTCTTTGTGCTCTGTAATGTCAAACATAACTTCGAGAGTGTATATGTTACTGGAAGTCCTGGTGTCTGGAAACTATTCCTGAAGAATTTTAATTTCTTCACAAACATTTTTGAAAACGTGGCAACTTTTGGGGAGCACATGGAACTAAAGGGAAAAGAGATCTGCTCTCTGAATTAGCTATTAGAGCTGACTCAGCGTAATGAAGTGTTAACAATGAAACCTTATGAATTGCTCCAGGACACTTTTTCATTTAAGAAGCACCCTTTGTTTTGTTTCTTCAGAACCTAATTAAATCGGGCTCTGAGTTTCCACTTATGAGTGTTAGTGAGAAGTTTGACTTTAGCCTGCATGGTCCCCTCTTTTCCACTCCATCCTGCCCCAGGCGCCGTGGGCTTCCACAGTGGCCATCTGGCCACATAACCTTTTGTTAAAAGCATGCAGTCATTCTCTTCAGTGCCATGCTGTTTTTATTCGCAGTGTTCTCTCATTGTGCAGAAGATACTGCAGTAAAGGAGCAACTATGTTCTCTGATTTCCTGCTTTCTTCGGCATCCTCTTTTGAATGGGATTCTAGTCTCTACAACATTCCCAATCATTCAAATCCAGGCAAAGCCCCACTGGAAACAAGGGATCTAAAGACTCAAAAACAAAATCCAAAACATTGTCTTTCCTAGGGTTGGGGAGCAAAAGTAACATTTCATTAGATGTAACTGCCTCTAGAGCGGGGATTTAGGAAAAAAGAAAGAGACAAAACAATGTGCTACTAGCTCCTTCTGATGGTGAAACAAGAGTGCATGATTTCACCTTATTGTTTTTTCCCCATTTAATAGCTCCCGTGAAGCAGCACTGATTAGAGGAGGATGAGGCTAGCTTGCTGCTTTGGCTTCTTGGACAGTTTCCAAATCTCTTCAGAAGATTTTTGATCCTGTGGATTCCTCCATTTACTGTGAATTATTCATGCCCACAAAAGATGCAGTTAGGCTCCATCGAGTCAGTTCCAATCCATTGCAACCTGTGCACAACGGCCACAACCACAGTCTGGTCCGGCACTGCCCTTGCAATTGCTCCTGTTCTGGAGTCCGTGGCTGCGGCCATAGGGTCAATTGAGCTCTTGGAGGTCCTTAATTTTTTCCCTGTCAATCTCCTTTAACAAGCATAATGTCCTTCTCCAGGGACTGATCTCTCCTGACAATATGTCCAAAGCATAGAAGACTAAGTCTCACCATCCTTGCCTCTAAGGAGCACGCTGATGTTCTTCTTCCAAGACAGATTGATTTATCCTTTGAGCAATTCATGGTACGATCAATATTCTTTTCCAGAACCACAAGTCATATATTTTGATTCTTTTTTGGTCTTCTTTATTCAATGTCCAACTTTCAGATGCATATGAGCAATGAAAACCTCATGGCTTGGGTTAGGAACACCTTGGTCTTCAAGGTAACATCCTTGCTTTTTCAACATGTTATAGAAGGCTTGCCTTAGATTTACCTCATGCATTGGGTCTTCTGATCTTCTGACTTCTGCTTTCATGAGCATTGATTGGGGGTCCAAGAAAGTAAATCCTTGACAGCTTCTATATTTTATCCATCTGTCTTATTGTTACCTATTGTTCCAGTTGTATTTTGTTCTTTTTTACATTGAATTGTAAGCTACATGAAGACTGTAATCTTTAATCTTCATAGTAAGTGCTAAAATTCCTCCTCTCTTTCAGTAAGCAAGGTCATCTACATATCACAAATTGTTAAGTGGCCTTCCTCCAATACCAAGGCCACATTCCTCTGTATATGATTCAGCTTCTCTGATTGGTTTGTTCAACATGCAGATTTAATAAGTATCAGGATACAAATAAGAGGGTACAACCCTGAGGCACACCTTTCCTGATTAAATCATGCAGTCTTCCTGTGTTCCCACAAACTGCTTCAGGTCTCGTGGACATGGTCTGCAGGAACATAATGACGTGTTCTGGAATTCCCCTTCTTCTCAAAGTTATTTATTGTTTGTTATGATTCACACAGTCTAATGTCTTGCATTCTCAATGAAATACAAGCAAGCCTATTTCTAGTACCTCCTGCTGTCAGCTAAACTTCACCTGTCATTCACAATGATATCCCTTGTTCCACAGTCTCTTCTGACTTTGGACTGAAACTCTGGCTTCTCTCTGTCAGTGTACTGCTGCAATGATTGTTGGATGGTCTTCAACATTTTACTTGCATGTGATATCAACAATATCCAAAAGTTTGATGACTTCCAGTTTTCCTGGATTCACACTTTTCAAGATCTGGTCATTAGCAGATTGTTGCTACTGCTTCTCCTTGACTCAAGACCCAGTTCATTGACAAGTGAAGGTCCTGTGGACTCCACTCTCACAGACTTTACCTGCCTGATGTCACCATGGTTCACTGCCCTCCCAGAAAGCAGTTTCTCCTCAGTCACATATTGAGGATGACCCAAGAAGTTCCTCCTCTGACATTATCTCCCACTAGGTTCTTTTTCCGTTCACTGAGCCTTCTGTATCTTTTTCCAGTGGCTGCTTCCTCAGAAGTGGGCACAAGTTTCCTTCTTGATTGCCTGTTCCTTCTCTAGAAATACTGATGAAAGTCCTTCACTTGGAGGACTCCTCCTGGCATCTGAAGTACCGATCACATGGCTTCCAACATCACAGAAACACACATGCCCCCACCATACACTAAACTCACAGACAAGTGGTGGCCACAAAGATAGATTCTGATTAACATGTATGCTTTCTGGTCTTTTCGTTCTTGAAAACAAAAACAGGCAAACGAAGAAGTAACTGTGCTGTAGCTACCTTCAAACATGCTCCTTCATTTTTACGAGCAAATTTAAGTGCTGTTTATGACAAAAACAAGTCTATGACATGATCCAGACACAGTGGCCATTCACATAGAAATATTTTTTCTGCTTCCCTCAAGTCAAACCCAATGTCATCTACATCACTCAACTCATAATGACCTTATATGACAGGGTAGAATATCTATCAGAGCAAAGGGTGTCACCTTTCCCCTAAAGAAGAAGTGATAGTTTCTAAATACAGACCTTGTTGCCAGCAGGCTGACTCCTCCTCCCCCACCCCAGAGCTGCCTTAATTTACAGGCTATCAGGGAGCTGTACTAAGATCTACCTGCTCTTTGTGATTCAGAGCACGGTAAAGCTTTGACTGGGAAATCTCTAGGTGGTGCAAAGTTTTCTGCACCAAAACATTGAAAGGATTGCAATTGAAATCCATCCAAGCATTGAACTGAAAGGATGGCAATGCAAATCCCTCCAAAGTTTGTCCAGAAATCTATGGAGTAGTCAGCTATATTTTGCACACTGGGAGGTTCCATAACATGGAACTGACTTGGCAGTTACTCATGATGACCACAATAATAACACTATAAATAATTAGCAGGTAGATTTTAAATTTGAAGAATTAGTAAGCAGAACATTTTATGCAAATGTGTTTTTAAGCTCAATATAAGAAGATTCTTTATACATTCAAAACTTCAATATTAGCAATGAAACATACTTCTCATTTCTTTATCTAAATTAGAGTAAACTTAACTATGAGAAGAAGGTATCCATTTTACTATTAAATCAATTAAAATCTCACTAGACTTTAAGAAATGATAATTACTCTAAAAAATTGTTCTAAATATAATAGGTAGCTCACCAAACATCCAATTCACTTTTTCTCTGTATTTATCCTCAACTTTAAATCAATGACTTTTTCTCCTCCCCAATATTTGATGATGGCCACAGGAAACGAAGCACATGTATTCCTTCAGTTCAACCACATGCCTGGAGTTCCATGAGGTTGCCATGAGTCTGTATCAATTGGACAACAGGAAGTTTGATTTGTTTTTTGGGGGTTATATTGAGATAGCAAATACCAAAGTGTCTATAAAATTAATTCACTGCCTCTGACAAAATTGGAAAATTACAAATCAGATGGTCTGACATTATACCAAAACAACACTGACGCTTTAAGTTTCATAACATGGTTTAAATTTCAGGAATTTACTCATAGTGTGCAGAAGAAATACAAGGTTTTTGATTCTGGGGAAGGATAACGGCTTCAGAAAGCTCTGGGGCAGTTCTGCCCAGGCCTCCAGGGTTACTTTGCCTGGTACTGACTCAATGGCACAGCACATTTCTGCTTCTTTGTTTGTTTGTTTATGTTAATGGTGTGCACATGTTTTGGATCACAGAAACTTCAAGTATTTGTATTAAGTGAGAGTTTTGTAAGGAAGACCGGGTATAAATGAATGATGATCTAATGTATAAAGAAAAGATTGCCTTTCCCCCACCAGACTAACGTCTGTTTAAGTCTATTTCTTCACAATACATAGGCAAAAAACAGCTGTTTCACAAATGCAACTCAAATATAGACACGATCAATTTAGAGTCAGATCAGAAGCCAAGAGGTTACTGCCCAAATGGTGGTGAGAGAGTCAAAGAGTGAGTTTGAATGGAATCCAGTTCAAACAGTGGTTAAAAGGAAATTGTGGACCAGTTAAGATAAACCACAGAAGTTGGTCACTGATTCCAATGTTGGTGAGAACGAGGACTTGTAGGACAAGGCTGGTTTCGATCGATGATGGCACAGCATGCCAATTCAGGCCCCTTTTCCTGGTGCGCTCTTCTTTCTTATGAAGCAAAACCTGGCTTCGGGCTCATAAACCTCAACTAGGAGGGAAGAGGAGGAGGCCTATTGTTTTTGAGTCAGAGGAAGCAGCACCACACAAAGTCAGTCTGCCTTCTCTAAAACGTTTTCTTCCAGGAGCCTTTCTTCTGCTGCTTCACTGAGCATATGAACATGCTTGTGTGGAACCCTACCACTATCTCTTAATGAGCTGAAATGAAAATAATTTCATATTTAGGAGACACTGATCTTATAAGATGTAGAAAAGGATCCCTGGTAGTTATGTGTTGGGGTGCAATCTTCAAGGACAGCAATTTGAAACCACCGGTTTCTCCAGGGAGAAAGACAAGAGTTCTCCCTGGCCAAAAAGTTACAGTCTCAGAAACTCACACTGGAAGTTCTACCCTCTCCTTCAGGGACCTCTGTGTTGACCTCAGCGGATGTCAGTGCTTTTGGTTTGTGTTTGGATCCTCAGAAGACAGGGAGAGGCACTATGATTCAGATTTGACTCTCTGGCCAGAATTTGTGAGTTTGGGTTCCACAAGAGTTCTGGGGGAGCTCCAGATTGACAGTTCTCATCACTTTAAGCTTCACTTTCTTTGAATCCTTTTTTTAAAGCAACCTATATGTTTATTCAGTGAACATGTTCATAAATCTACTTGTTTTGACATCTCATAAATGACATGCTTGAATGACTTCTTAGTTGATTATCTAGGCCCTATTTTAAAGTCCTTTTCTAAAGTGAATCATTTTATTGGGGGCTTGTACAACTAACTCTCATCACAATCCATCCATCTATCCATTGTGTCAAGCATTTTTGTACATTTGTTCCCCTCATTGTTCTCAAAATACTTGCTTTTCACTTGATCCCCTGCTATCTGCTCCTCCTTTTTCCCCTCCTTCCCTGCCCCTCCACCCCCAGGCACCCTTAATAATTTATAAATTCTCATTAGTTTTGTCATATGTTACATCATCCAGCATCTCCCTTCACCCACTTCTCTGCTGTGTGTCCCCCAGGGAAGAGATTCTAAGTAGATCATTGCAATCTGCTCTCCCTTTCTATCCCACCTTCTCTCCACCTTACCATTATCACCCTTCTCACGATGGGTCCTGAGGGGTTATTCTGTCCTGGATTCCCTGTGTTTCCCATTCCTCTCTGTACCAGTGTACATTCTCGGCTCCAGTTGAATTTGTAAAGTAGAAGGGGGATCGTGATAGTTGTACGGGTCTGGAAGGCGGGTGGTGAGGAAGCATTTAAGAACTACTCTGTCCCACTACTGTTGATCTCATGGGAATAATATGCTTTCTCAAGCATTTAGTCATGGCTTTCTGTTCATTTCCTATTACATAGGGCATATAAAATGGGAGTATCTAAAGTTTCATTATTTGTAAAATGGAATAAATGAAAATAAAATGTGGAAAACTATAATGTGCTTTAGAAAATGTGGATTACCATTATGAGTTCCAGGCTGACTTAAACAGTGTTGTCTCGTCTATCCTGCTCCATGTGGCAAAGATCATCTGGACCCACTGCTTGAGTGTTCCCCTGAAGCACTTGTAAACTCTTAAAACTCTAGACTTCAAAAGGAAGCCAAGATAAACAAAGCAATCCATTTGACAAATACTTAAATCTCTCTGCGTTTCCATCATCTCCTTTGTAAAATGGGGCTGAATTGGATAAATACTTTCTTCAGAAGGACTTCATGACTGAATAAATATTTTGAATGGAATAAAAGGATACTTTCTCACAGAAAAGTATTTACTAGATTCCACTTCTTAACATACACTATAAATTTGAACTAATAAACAATAACACATTTAGTTGTAGGGTGACAGTTGTAGGAAGAACATTCTACAGACAGAAAACAAAAGGTCATTAAAAAGAAAAGAGAGGGAAAACAACCTAGATGTCAGAAGAGACTTTGAAACTTGTTTTTGAATAAAAATTTGCCAAAAATTTTTGGAAGAATTAAAGGAAAAGATGAAATCATGAAAAGGTTGCATCAGGGTCATAAGATTGTACCGCATATATTCTAATCTGTATACTAATCAAATTTTCCAAGAAACTGGGCCAATATAAAGAAGAATGCATAACCAAGATTGGAAGAAAGCTTGCTAACAGATTTCAATATATAGATGCCACAACCTTGTTTGTTTAAAGTGAAACAGGATTCAAAACACTGCTGATGAAGTTCAAAGATGATAGCCCCACTTTTGATTGCAAATTGATGTGTATAAGAGATTTCAAGGTCCTCAAAACTTGACCAATAAGCAGCATTCTGTACAATATGGAAGGTTTCAAGTATCTCATTTTACTTGGACCCACAATCAACTCTCCTGGAAGTGGTGTGTAAAAATCAAATCAAACATACATGTTTAGAATATAATGATGGCAACATATTAAAATATTTTTGATACAATTGATGTGTGAATTGCTGTAAGAGCTGTAAGAACCCCCAATAAAATGATCTTTTAATAAATAAATGAAATGTTGAATTTCATTACATAAATCTACGGCAAAGGAATTCTTTAAAGTATGGATGATATTTTGAGGAGTAAGTTATCAATGATCCCAGGCATGGATTCTAGTAATGAACAAGAAATGCAGAAGCAGAGTTGGCACATTTGAATTACAGTTTTGGCCATGAACAGGGAAAATATCATGAACTCCCAAAATAGCAAGCAAATCTCTCTTGGAGGAGTAAAGTTTGACATCTTCAGGGATCAGAGAACTTTATCTCATATACTTTTGGCACGTAATCAGTAGACAGGTTTCCAGGAAAGAAAACCAAGTTGGATAGAGTTACAATGAAAAAGAGGAAGAATCATAAAAAGCAGATTGACACAATGGCTGGAAACATGGCCTCAAACATAACCACAGTAGTAAGAGTTGCACAGGACCAGTGCAATTATGATTTTCACCAGGTGACAATGAGTTGGAAACAAGTAGATAACATCCACAACTAGATACCTTCCATGACACTCTCTTCTATAGATTTGATTAGAAAAGTCTGTGTTTCATTTTTAAGAATTCAGCAAATACCATATTTTCAGTTCATAAGATATACTTTCCCCCCAAAGTGGAGGAAAATGAGGGTGTGTCGTATGGTTTGAATGTGTGGTAGCCCAGAACATTTTGTATACTGGTAGTATTTGGTTCAGAATATTTTTTTCTTGTTTTCCTGTCCTAAAACTAGGTGTGTCTTCTGGTCAGGTGTGTCTTATGATCTGCAAAATATGGCATAGTCTCAGAAATAAATAATACTCACTTCTCAGTTGGCATATTAACAAGAAAATGTGTCAAATTAGAACTGGCATACAAGGACTGATGTGTTAAATTGAAAATCATGTTTATTGAACTTCTGGGAATAAATTTTAAGCGTTACACACAGAGAAGAGAAAGGAAATGTCAGGGTAGTCAATTGGTCTAGGTTGAGCATTGTGTACTATGTGGCCATGAATTGTCCAAGGATTTGGGATACTTTGGTGTTTCCTAATCCTACATATTAACAAATCTCTGTTTTAAACTTGTGGGATTCTTTATAGGGTAGAGTTGAGAATAAGGCACTTGGATCCTTTAGACACAGCTTTCTATTATCCCAGCAAGGTCCCTATGACCAATTGCATGAACAATAAATTGATAAATTCCTAACTCCAAGAAATCCAGTTGGTTTCAGATTCCTAAATCCATTTCCTTCCTCTAATCCCCACCATTCTGCCAACCTTGGAGCTTGGTGCAGGGAGACTCATCTGGATAGCCCTTGAATCCAGCATTCATGCTGTTGCTCTCTTGAATTTCACCCATAGCATAGCCTATAGGTTCTAAAGAAAGAGAGCACATGTGTGCATCTGTCTCCAATTTACCACCTACTAAATCTGACACCCGGAGCATCGTTTGTCCCTTCAGATCACATACAATGTAATTAATTTACGAAACTAAAAAATATATACCAGTAGTGAGGGTTTATTTCCTTCTACTCAATATGGTAAAGATAGTCATCCTAGTTAAATTTAAAATGAAATATGAAGATAGCAGTAGATAGATAATGACAACTTTCCTCAGAGTATGATGGAGTTGAAAAATTCTTATGGATATGTAAGATTCTATGTGTTGTCAAGCTTAACCCTATAATGGCTAGCATGATGATTTCATAGCATTTAATTAAATACATTTAGTTACATAACATATAATTAGATACATTTAATTAAAATATATCCGGTACCAAAATTATATTTGTATTTTAAAAATATAGTTTTGTTAAATATATTGATAATTTTGAAAGTAGAGGGTAAAAACACAACACTTTTCCCTGAAATTAACAAATCTGGCAGTATACATTAATAAGTTATCGGTCCCTTATCTAACATAGGAGTGAGGACCCCCCCTCCCAGTGTTTCTCTTCCATCTTGCCCTCCTGCTCTGATTTTAAATCCAATGACCCAGGAACTGCACAATTCAGCTGCTTTTATGTTGTATGCTCTCATTTTGTTTGGGGAACAATGACAGGAGTCATTCTGTAATTTCAGGATAGTTCCACCGGTAATTATTTTTTTAAGTGCTGTTATGGGGACTTCTGTAGTCACTAGAACACCTGGTCTCAGAAGGGTGCTATGTTTTTAGGACTTGGAAACTTCAAGCTATAAACCCTTCAGACCTTGGTCTGTGTGTGTCTTCATTTCTCTGCTCTTCTTGTGGGATGACAAATCAATGTCTCAGCACATTTGACCTAAGAAATGACCGTTTTCAAAAAGTGCCCACCTCTGTACAACAGGGAGCTCTGGGGGTGTAGTGGTTAAGCTGACATCCTTAAGGTCAGTAGTTTGAAACCACTAGTTTCTCTGCAAGAGAAAGACTTCTGCTTCCATAAACAGTTGCAGCCTCTGAACCCCTCAGAGTCAATGTGTCGGCATCAACATGATGGCATTGAGTTTGGTTTGGGTTTGCTCCTGTTGAGCAAAACTGTACTTAGGAATAATCATAGGAGTAAACAAATAGTTTACATTGCCAGGAAAGAAACACAAGCTAAAACATTTTGTTTTTATTTTAGTAAATATTGTATAGATAGCCATTTTAGTTGAATTTAAAATAAAATTTAAAAACTGCAGTACAAAAACAAAGACAGAAATCAAGACGGTTGCTTTTTGTGTATTTCTACACAAAACAGAAACATATTTGATTTTTTTTAAGTATAGCTAAAGGGAACCATAGGTTAGAACTAAATCCTGTCTAGTATTCTTTTAAATGCATAAACATGTGATTGCTATTGTGTGGAACAGCTGTAAATTAACTATAGTTGACCAATTTGGTTATGTTTAGGTTAAGTCCTTAAAAAGCAGCTATCCAAATTTTACTCATTTACCTTTTGTAAGATTTAAAAAAACTGTCCCCAAAGAATCATCTTGTGTGAAATATCTTTTCTCTTAAATCTTCATTATTCAAAGTCATTATTAAGCGTGTAGTCAACAGCCTCCATCTGGATGATGTTACAATGTCTCGGAAAGAGTAAACACTTCAAAGTGGATGAGTTTCTTGGCATCATCATTTCATAGCAATTTTTATGACCTTATGTATGTCTGAAAATCATGATGATTCTATAGCTATCTAATTTTGGCAAAAAAAAAAAAACAACAAATGAACATTACAGAAAAGCTACAGACCTTGGAAGATAAGGGGCCTGCTGGTGCACCAGTTGAGTAAGTGCTTAGCTTACCTGAAGAACTTCTCCCTTGGATCAGCCCACCAACTCCTACGGGGCCTGCTCTAGTGGGTTCCAGAGGGTCTCTGCAAGTTAGAACTCATTTGAAATCAGCTAATGGCAACAACAGCAGACCAGAGACAGTCACTGAAGGATATGAAAGAACGCTTAGATGCAAACATCATCATATTAGGACAGCTTTTCCCTTTAGCATCTATTTTTTTGCACTTCTCCTGCCTTTGTCTCCTTGAACTCCTGCATTTGCTTGTATATGTACTTCTTTTAAAAATCCTTGAGCGCATTAGTATGGGAAAAGGAAGGTATTTTGCCTAATTTCACAAACTGCATCTTCAAAACAATTTGAATATAAATGTATGCAAAATTACCCAAATGGTTTTGATGTTCCTTTTTTGACAGAGATGTATAATTCTTCATAAAGAAGGAATTGGGTTGAATAAGTTACTTGTAGACATCTGGTCCCAAAAGTACGATGGAAAAATAAAAGGATTATGAGTGTAAACGTTACTCTTTAGGAACCAGGCGTATGGAGCTAGTCAGTGAAGGGGTAAATGATGCTGCTGCAGTTTTTCTCATGGAAGTAAGATCTTGGGTACCTTTCAAATTAATATGCCAGTCCAGGTTTTTGGTATAATGAGAACATCTTTCATGTGTCAGAACAGGTTTTGATTATAGCTAAATAAGTGAAAGCACAGATATGTTGATAAGGTGACCTTTATTAAAAAGTTTGAGATTAATTGTCTGAAGCACTTTTAGAACAGGCAAAAGTTAAACAGGAATAAAGCATGTGAGTCAGTGCACCTTGCTTGTATAATTCAAATACACGACAATGTTTGTGTTTAAATGAAAATAGCAATTACGAAAGCAAAATAAATAAACCTGATTAAACCAGATGTGTATGTTATCATTAAAGCTCCCTCTTCACCCCTTCCCACCAAAGAGGAAAATCCAGGTTAGTTTTAGCTAAGCGAAGCATTATGTTCACAAATACTTTTGGAAACGCCACTATTAAAATGGGTCACAGCGATTACATAGGCAGCTGTGTTCTTTTTCTTTTTTATCTTTCTTTATTGATAGTGATAGGCTTAGTTTTATGCCATCTCTCTTTTAAATAGAACATAATATTCTTTTGATGGTGACTAAGCAATTGTAATAGGTTTATTTGTGTATTTTGACAAGATTTGAAGTGTTGCATTAGTTTCTGATGCTATAATTACAAAGAATTATTTTCAAAATAACCATGACATGTGAATAAAGCATGTATTTGGAATTATATACTGAGATTTTTCTGTCTATAATTGACTTTGGCTTTGCAGTAATGTAATTGAAGGCTTTGTTAGGAACCTGACTCTTTTACCTGATCTGGACAACCAGTTCTACAATTTTATTTCTGACTTTTTGTACTATGATTTTGTTAGTTTGTCATTTGTTTCCTTACTATTTCTACCTCATTTTCAAAACTCTTTCATTTTACAAAGTTAAATTTCAGAGTCTTTTCTCTGACAAAGCTTTCTTTGAACCCACTCAATTAAGTATATTTTTATTTCTTTGATTTATAAGAACTTATACCTAATTGCCTTAGGATTCCCTTTGGACTTATAACAGTTGAATCCACTAAAAGATTACACATCCCCCAAACATTTTGTTTTTGATGATATCTTGGGTTTTAGACCTCTTCCTGGGTTAATTTGTGACACTAATTTGGAAAATTGTATGGGGTTGACCACAGCAGCTCTAGTTTCATAGATGTAGTATTCGGGATGCCTATATTTTCACTTAGTCATACTAATTGATTGATTTATCATTTAAGCTTTAAAATGAGAAGAGCTCAGACCCACAAATAGTTCAGACCCACAGGACAAGACAAAAATGGTAAGAACTATCAGGAACAATACTTAGGTATTAAGAGACATCCAAGGCAAGCTGTATATGCACCTATGGTGGCTACATGCTAACACATTGAGCTGACAATCATAAGTTCAATTACTCTGCAGCCTTTAAATTATTTCAATATTTGAAGAACCAAAGGGGTATTTATTTATTTGTTTGTTTATCCTACAAGTTCACTATGATTTGGAATCAATTAAATGGCAATGGCAGTTTCTTTTGGGGAAGAAATCTGTGTAAAATATTCAGAAACTGCATGTTGAATATTGCAACTCCAGAAAACAGGTTGAGAAGTGGGCTAGTCTGGGTAGACTAGAGAAACAAATTCATCAGCACTCATGTGTACCAGAAAGAGCTTTGTATACAAGAGCAATTGAAGATTCACAAACCACCACAGCCCGGTGCTGATGAAGTCCAGAAGTCAAATATTAGCTAATATGTCCAATGCCAATCTGTAAAACTCTTCCAATCCATGCAAGGCATGCAATGTCACTGAATGCAGGAAGACCAGAGACCAGTGGGTGGGAAGTCTGGTAGATCCAGTGGCAGTATAAGCATCGCAGCACTGGCAGGGATCCTCATGGAACTCCTTGAGCTCCAGGGCTCTAGTGTAGTTCCCTGTGTCTTGTCTGCAGGAATGTCTCACAGGGAATGAGTGTGTATCTCACTTCTAGAGAGCTATTTATCTCTAGCACCCCTGAATGAGGTCATAAACCACAACCTGATAGAGAGACTAAATTCCTCCATTTCACTCTTTAGTTTCAAATTGACATATATAACTAACTATCAAAAGAGGAGAAAATTTTTTTAAAAAAAGGAATTTTAAAAGACCAGTATATCAAAGGTATGAGGAAAATTTAGAGTGTTTAAAATTCATGGCAATTTTCATAATTAAAAAAAATTCTTTCTTTTTGCTGCTGCGGCTTCAAATACTCTTTAAATTATTTCAAAACCCATTTTAATATACAGAAGTCAATGAGTAAGTGATTTTACATTTTTCAGAGGTGAAAAACTTTTTTTAAGAAAAATTCTAACTTTGCTTTTAGGAGTTTCTGTGCACAGGTGGCAAAGTGGTGCTCTCTTATAACACGACGGAACATTTTAATAAAAGAGCTCAAACTCTAAAAGATCTCTTTTTTGTTCTGGGACATTTGAATCTCTACTTATTATGCCAAACCCCTAACACTCGGTCTATTACAATCCATAGTGACCTGACAGCACAGAGTGGGGTTTCTCTGTGAGTTTCCACGCCTGTGAATCGTTATGGAGGAGAACACTTTGTTTCTCCCACAGAGCAACTGACCTCCTCTAAGGAAGTGAATTCATGGTCAAAGACTTAATCCACTCCATCATCGGGACTTGGTATTTGTTGTACAGTTCTTCTTATTTTTGGCCCCTTTAAAGATAACCAGCTGGCAGAGCCTACTCAGTTCCTAATAAAAGTAAAATGGTACTTGCGGAAAATTCCAAATTCATATACTATACACTGTTCAAATATATCTTTGGTGCAAAAGAAACCATGTGAAAAATAATTACACTTAAAGATTTAGTGCAGCACAAACTACTTTAAATAAAAAAAAGAAATTCACTTTCTTTATCTGAGACCGAATTTTAATGAAAGCAAAATAAGGTGTGGGATGTGTTTCAAAAACTAAAATTGATAAGGAAAAATTGGAATCATCTTTGGAAGCAGCAGGTCAAAAATACCCAGTTACAAGTCTAACAGTTGAGGCTCCAAAATGTGTGTTGACCAGAGTCATAGGTTCTCATGAGTGCAATGTTTAGGAAAAGACAAAGGTCCAGTGCCTTGCCTACAATATGTACTCATGTTTCCAGAATATTGAACGATTATAGCTTTGTCCTATTGATGATCATAAATTAATAATAAAAATTAAATTCAAGTTTGGATATAACTAAGAGGTCAGCTAAAGCACTTGCAATTTGGCATTAACGACTGCCTGGCTGTGTCATTCTTTAATTCGGTCCTTGTTCTTGGAGAATTACCAACTCACTGTCCCCTGGTCATTTTATTCATAGTAATAGTTTCAACTCTGACTCTAAATTTCCTTAACAAGGGAATATGTGCTCTACACTAATATCTCATCTTTCCAAGTTTAGTACAATTCAGGAAAATGCTACAAAATAGCTGAGAAGAAATTAATTGAACATCAAGTGGGTATTATGTTTGGCCATATGACAATTCTCCTATTTGACTTGGCCAGAAGTTCTCAATGTTTTCAGATAAATAGAAAAAGAAAAAGGAAATGAAAATGAACAAATTTGTAAGAGTGATTACATGAATAACATTTTTTCATTAATGCCATATTACGGGAAATTATGAATGGTAGGAAATGCTTTAAAATATATGATTTTTCAATATTGTCATCAATAATTTCATTGAAATGGTGTATATATATATTAAGGTTTCATATTTGGTCATCATATCTGATAGCTACCAGAATGCTTTAGTCATATAGTGTTTTATAAATATTCAAGAACTGTGCCAGAGTGACAGTGCTCCTAAGAGCACACCATGCTTGAAGCCAGGCAATCCTCCCTTCAGGATTCTCATCCTTATCTAACGACTTGGAGGGGCACTCATTCTACAGCACACAGAAGCTGAAACACTACTGAGGATGTTACATGTTACCAATCGAAAATAGGAAAATGGAAACCAGCATCCATACTTCCTCTCTATCATATGCATTCAATTAATACTGAGTTGAATTCTTGCTTTATTCTTTCCTTATGACAAATATGCTTAAGTAATTGGATGGTTCCATTTTATGGAACTGAAAATTTTACTCATATTGAAATTCACAATCGTGGCTTTTCATATGGAAATGTCTATTCCTCCAGCACACCAGCATATAAATCTGGTTTTGTGTTTATGAAGGATTATGCTATAGGTTTCCATTGCTCCAAATTGTAAAGAGGGATCAAATGTTGCCATTACATACAGCACACTGCATTATTTACAGGCATTTCAGAGTATAAGGAAAAATCACTTACCACAATAGCGCATTATTTTAAAAATAAATATTAATGATCTAAATCTGTATAAAGGAGCTTTTAAAAACATAATGAATGTCTCGAGGGTGTGTGGCACATAGCCTCATGCTTAGGGAATCACTTGTCTGCACTCTATACATTTGGTGTCCTCTTACTAATTCTCATTAACAATTTATCTCCGAACATATAATCATGCTTTAGGCTAAGCCTCCGTTGCTCAAGACAGTGCATTTGCTACACTGTCTCAAAACTCTATTAACTATTTTTATTATATTATAGTAATTAAATGAAGAGTTATTAAATAATAAATGAAGAATAATGGCAAGCCTACCTTTCAAATTGTTTCCTTAACTTTATATGTTCGCGTTGCACATTGACTCATTGACATTTAATGTCAGAATTGTTGAGATGAGAGGGCATTTAAAAGTCATCATGTCCAGCAGGTTATGACTTTATTTTACCAGTGGAGCTTTTTGCCTCAAATAAAATCGTATGTGGAACCCCAAAATGCAAACCAGATGGGATGTGTCGCAGTTCTGGTTTAAAGAAAAGAAGCAAACTTGGCCTCCTCTCCTGCAGCAGAACTCTGAACTTTCCCAGATCAGTTTGGTGACCATTGATCTGCCTAGTGAATGTACCCAATCTGCTCAGTCTCTGCTAAAGCCCCTTTTATGGCACTAGTGCCTGGTTCCTTACAACAAAGGCCACTATTTGGCTTTCTTCTTCTTCCTTTTTTAATATATCAATTATGTTTTTTAAATCCTCTACATTGCAGTTATGCCCCCCAAAACTAACAAAACAAAAATCCTCTACATTAACATTTAAATAACATTTCCCTGTTACTATATTCTTATAAACTAAATTTGGTGCTTATTTGATCATTCAGGTATTTGAAACAACAGAGCCTTGAAACCAATAATAATCAAGGTAAAAATACACATTTTAAAGCGGTCACACTGCTCTATTTAAAGAGTGGAATATATTTTGGTTCCTGCTCTGATCCCCAGGTGTGATGTTATGTTTAGAAGACAGAGTAGAGGTGCCTTTTGGTTTTAACTTTGGAGTCAAAATGAAATCATATAGCAAAATCCGGGTGATATTTGGGTTCTGATTAAAGCATCCTCAGAAAGACATGAAGAGTAGAACATTTTTTAGTTCTTGGTATCAGAGAGATAAAACAAAACACACGCACGTGCGCGCGCACACACACACACACACACATACACACACATCTCCAAACCTTTAAAGAAAAAGACTGTATCTAAAAAGTTAGACAAGATAAAGAAATGCAGTCTCTGAAATAGTATGGAAAGTCTCACAGTTAAAATCTTATACAAAAATGGAATTTTGTGGGCAAGGAGCTTGCTAGTTACTTATGATAATATATTCCCTTTGTTTAGGTACCCTGAAAGCCATGGATTTATTTTCAGTTTCTTATAGTTCTCAGTAACCATACCTGCTACCCATTTATTTGGGATGGTTACTATCATATTTCAGTCTCAGACCAATACGTCTCTCTTTTAAAAAAATTGAGATAGTAACATTGAAACAGAATGAAGCATTGCCTGGTCCTGTGCCTTACAGTCACACCTGTATTCAAGTGTGTAGTTGCAGCTACTGTGTCAAGCAAACCACCACAGAGAGGATCTTGTTTGTTTTGCCAACCTTCTACTTAAGAAGCATGATGTTCTTCTGTCGAAGTGATCCCTCCTGACGATGTGTCCTATGTATGTTACACACAGGCTGGATTTCCTCACATAGAAGAAACATTCTGGCTGTATTTCTTCCCACATGAATATTTTTAGAGATATTCTGCAGCAGGTTTGGCCAATACAATTGGTTGCTCCTATTGGACAATATGCTGTGGATTCAATTAAAAAGAAATCCTTGACAATTTCAATCTTCGTAGTACACTCATCACATGAAGCTAAATAGGACAGAAATATAAATATAATAGTGAACAATTTTAGTATACCTACAATAGTACAAAATCAGAAAACTTAAGGCGTTTTCTCAGTGTAGAAAGTACTACTAGAGTTGGAGGGAGGGAGGGAGGAGAGAGAGATCGATTGGTAGCTAGATAGATCCAAGAGTAGAGGAAAGGTAATGTCTATAAAAAATGCAATATGTAATAAAGGTAATAAATGCACTGGATACAAAAAGTTATCTTCAATTCACACAGACTTTTGAGTCAAATGCATTTTTAGTCAAGAAATAGTAAAATAAAAATATTAGAAGGAGGTTAATCATAGTACTGTAGAACAACCAAAGAGTATTCTTACATCATGAAGTGTTCACTGATGATATAAATGCTCTGAGAAAGTGTAATGAAGGTCGACAATGGTCAGCTATCAGATAATGTCTGCTATTTGAAAATTTTATTGAAACAAGTCACCATGTAAGTGAGATGCCAGCCAACTACCCACAGAAGAAGCAAATTAGTCTGTATGATCCAAAAATTATTAGTAATAAATTACAAGATCAATGGAAGGAAATTGTATTACAGAATGTTAAGAATGACATTGAAAGTCCAAAATTAATTTATGCAGTCCCCATGGGACTAGGTCCGCATGAAACTCCCACAGACCATCAATCAGGGATGTGAGTAATTTTGCCAGAATAAACCAGAAAGTGAATAAATGCAGCTATGGTTATATTATATTTTTGATATCTTATCACTTGTTTCCCATTTAATTCATTTTGAATTTATTCTAGTTTTACCTATTTTTTGAATTCCTTTGGTATAACATTTGTGTGTGTATGCTTTTCTTGAGGTATTAACACTCACATTTAATTGGTAGAGCAAGTTATTGGTCAACCTGAAGTGGATGCTTTGAAAAGCATAGACGTCTCATTGAAACAGTTACTGAACACTCACATATAGCATGACAATGATAGAGAATAGAAAATCATTTGGCACCCTAGATTTTGAACAATTTTGCATGGTAATGAAAACCATCCAACCAGTGAGTATGAGAATGAATGAAAACTTCATGGAAAACAAGTTAACAATATAAACCAAATTGTGTACCCTTATTCAACCTCTCTCTATATACATTTATGTTTTGAAAGTTCCTTTACACTACTTTGCTTTAAGAAATATCTGCATTATTTCATTTTGTGCTGATTGGGGAAAAAAAGGCCTAGGATTTTATGTAAAAAGACCAAAAGCAAAATTAGCATTTGACTAATTATTTAGTCATTAAAGTAGTAAGGAAGAGCGCCTTTCTACAGAAACAACTCTTTACATTATAGCATCAGCCACCACAGCTTTGAATTGCGTCAGAGAACACTTCTGCTTTGGATTTTATGTGCTTTTTGATATGATTTGGTAAGCCTTTTAGATCTTAAAAGGCCCCCAAATTTTCCCACAGAAACTAAGAGCAATTACTTCTTCACTTTGTATCACTGAAGCTTAGAATAGTTTTTGTTTTTATTTAAGGATTGTCTACTTTCAGATGGCACGGGAACCCATATCTTCTAATCCTTCGAACTTTATCCTAAAGAAAAATATAATTGCACGGGTATTTATGTACGAAGGCATAACATAATTTATGAGTACTATAAAATATTAATTATGGTACTCTCTCTCTGCATTGGAGCCAAGGCTGACTCACATCCTCCGCCTGCGGGTTTCGGAGACTGTAACTGTTTACAGTAGAAAGTCCCATATTTCTTCCACGGTGGGCTGGTGGTTTCAAATGACCAACTGTGCATGTTGTAGCCCCTTGGGTAACTACCACATCTATAGTCACAGGATCTTAAGTACATAAAGTATATATTCATGCTAATATAGAAATGTTAATGTTATTCGATAACATGCAAGCAATATTGTAGGTGAAACAGGTCCACAGAATGTTATAATCTCCACGATTACATTTGGGTTTCTTCCAGTGAGGTGAAGACGTCAAGACTTCCTTGTTCAGTAGTGCAGTTTTCTCACACAACTTTCTTCCACAGAACAGAACTCTGGGCTCAGCGGGCTTCCTGGGCTCTAGTCATGACAGTGGCATGTCAACTGCTTACAATATCTTCAGGAAACTTTTAAGTAATGCTATTCAATTAAGCTTTTTCTACTATGACTCTTGATAAGTTTTTCATTTAGTCAGTGGTCGAGCAAGTAACTGAACTCAAACAATTTGATTCTAATATTCAATGTAACATGATCTTAGAAAAGTAGTCACACTTTCATAAGCTCTCCAAATCACAGAAGATTTCCTAAGGTAGCTTCCCACAAGGGCCTCATTTTCTTTCTTGTCAAACTTTTACTAATAAGGTAATCTAAACATTCAAAAATTATGAGTACTCTAAAGTCAGACATGTACGTCCCACAAATTGATTCACGTGTTTCCTCTCTAATCCAAACTCTACCTACCTCTTTCATTCTCTCTCCACAACTAACACTCCCCCCACCCCACACACACACACCCAAGGTAGTGGAAAAGATGAGAGGAGGAACGCATTTTCTTATATTCTACATCAAGTTGCTGTTTCTTTTTCTCTGTCTCTTCTAATGTCTGTGTGTAACTCTATGATGGATTATACACATTGGAAGAATGAAAATGTTTCTGTGTTGGGAAAATTTAGCTATGATTTGACAAAAGTCATGACTGCTGAGTAACTTTTTCTGGCTATATGAACAAATGGCTATGGGATATCCTTGAATTTACCTGTGCCAGTGTGTAGAAATACCTTCATTAGAACACCCAGTGATTTTTTTTCTTCCACAGCTTTACTTACACAGAGGAAAAAAGGAGGTATGCTGAGTTGTATTATCGGATAGGTAGATTAGGTCATGCAGACAAAACAGACTGTTTAATTGAATCCATCATTCATTTTCATCATTGTTTAGGCATTGCAAAGCTACAGCCTTGGCATTTCCCAGGTGGCATATGCTTTTGCATGTTATGAGAGAACTTTTATCATTCAAATTAGAAACAACAACAACAAAAGACAAAACACATTTCTTTCTGGTCTACCCCATATGTGTAACTGATATTATCACAGCTAGAGTTGAGCAGCCTAGAATATGTAATTTCTTTTTGTAAAAATGTATTTTCATCCAGGGGAAAAGCAGTATTTGGCAATGCATCAATTCCTCTGCTTTTGTTCATCATTTGTTTGAACAAAAGTAATTATGTTTACAACAATTTAAATGTCAGATTTATCCTTTCGGTTTCTGGTGGAGTCTTTTATATTCAACTACTAGTTGTTTCCTTAAATCTCTCTGGTTTTTATTACTGTCAACAGAAAAGCAATTTCTTTAAAAAATTATGCGTGCACAATCTATAGAATTGCTTTGTCAATATAAGCTAATAAACATCATATCAAAGAAATAAAAAAAACACAAAACTACATTATTAAATTCTCATGAAGACTGAGTTTGAGGTCAGTTTAAAAATAAATACTTTAATATCTATAGAATAAGTTCTAATGAATATATTAAATTTGACAATATTACATCCTTGTCACTACAACATCATATTGCTACATTCTAATAAAGAGATAAATTTAGATGACCATTGTGATTCCCTGGAAAGCAGATATACTTCTCAGACATGACCTGTACCCCAAATGCAGGAATCACAAGTCTGAGGTCCTAAGGCTCATATTTATTGATTTTCTATTGATATATTAATAGAGATGGATTTCAAACTCCTAAATTTCATTTTAATTGACAGTTTGAAATGTAATTCAACAAGTAAAGGGTTAAAGTGATTGTGAATTTTTCTTTACAATAAAGAGTTAAATTTATTTTTACTATTTGACTTACAAAACTTAAACTTGTTTCCCATAAATTTGTTGTTTTCAAGTGCTCTTAATTTAGTCTATTTACTGTTTCTCAGTCTTCTTAATTGATAGATTAATATAGTGCAACTAATAGTGAATATTTGGAGGTATTTTAAAATATCTGGTAAGTAACTCAACAGTCAATGTTTTTCTTCCTTTTCTATTTTCTTTTGAACCTCTTCTGTTCTTCCCTTTGCCCCCTTACCAATGCTGTTACAACTTTTCTGTCCACAATAGCTTTCTAGTTGTCATCTTTTTATATTTCTTTGAAACATTTCAGTGGTAGCATATTTATACTCCTATAAAATAGTGTCTCCAAAGTATTAAAATTGCTGATATGTTTGAACCACAGACCTTTCCATAAAGCAGTCAAGTGATTCACCACTGCACTACTATTGATTCTTATTTAACAATTAGGTTAAAAGTGAAATAATGCAGCTATTCATTAAATAATATTTCATTTTTCCTCTTTATTAAAATATGTTTTGCTAGTATTATTGTTGAACCAATTTATATTTATGAAAAAGCTTGATTTAAATTCATCGTTATTTTTTATGGATTTTTTGTCATTTTTCTTCATTGATTAAATAAAAAATTTATTCATGAAATAGTTTTGACCCTTAGATAACCTTGATAGTAAGGAACTTTTCTCTTTCTCAGTAATTTGAAAAATATTGATAAGAGATTAGTTTATAATGTTTTTTTGAGAATTCATAGAAACACAATGTAGACTTTTACCCATTTTTTTGTCCCCAGAACATTACAGTGGGCTTTTTTTTAATAGCAAAAAAGTGTTTTTGAGATCCATTTACCACACTGTGCAATGGACTTGTTACAACTCATTGACTGGTTTTTAGCATAGCCATCACATATTTCATACAGTCACTTTTTAGAGCAGCCATGATCACAACCAATTTTAGGACCTTTTGGAGATTGCATAACTGAACCCTGAGCTCATCAGCAATCACTCATCATCCCTCAACCCCATTATCCCAGGGAACCACAAATCTATTTTCTTCCCTGCAGATTTGCCTTCATGTACAGTAATCACACAATATGTGGAATCATTGACATATTTCAGTTGGCATCTTTTTCTGAATGTCCATCTATGTAAATCATGCTACATTATTAAGTTTAGTCCTGAATCTAAATAGAAATGTACATTCTATATACATGTATATCAATTTGATTTATATATTCATCATTTAATACACATTTTAACTATTTACATTTCCTGGCTATTGTGAACACCATTCATGGTCAAGTTTTTGAATGGATATTTGTTTCCATTTTTCTTAGAAATATACCCAGGGGTGAAATGACTAGTTTCTGTGAGAACCCTCTTTGATATTTTGAAGAACTACCAAATTTGTCCATAGTGGCTGTGCCATTTTATCATCACACAAGGATTGCGTGATGGTCCCACTTTTTCAGATTTACAATGGAATGGGTGTTTTCACAGTGTGTCTTCGATGACAGCCATTTTATATGGTATTCAAGGAGCCCTAGGACCTAACACATTGCATCCCTGGTAGCTCATTGAAAAGTAGTTGATTCCAACCCGCCAGAACTCTGGGAAAGAAGAAATCTGCTGACCTTTCTCATAAGGATTATGATCTGAAAAGTTGTATGGGTAGTTCTACTTTCTCACAGTATCCACAAGTCAAAATCCATGGAAGGGCACACAACAACCCAGCACATACAAAGCCATCTCGGTATAGGTTTTAGCCTGTGAATTTTGTGATCACACTTAATAGAAGCTCAGTATTTTCTAAGGAAAGAATTATTTTCCAGCTCTGTTCCTGCCCATAATAAGCCTTAATAAATTTGGGTTTGTATATATTTGCATTGTCCAGATATTTCATACAGGTGGAATCATACTTTGTGACCAGTGTTATTAAGCATGATGTTTTATCCATGTTGTGTCATGCATCTGAATTTAATTGCTCTTCATTGCTGTGTGATATTCCACTGTATGTGCGTATGGCATTTTGTTTACTCATTTCTTCATTGAACATTTAGGCTCTTTCTATCTTATGCAAATTGTGAATAATTTTGCATGAACATTGGTTTGCATGTATCTGTTTGTAGCTCATTTGGGTAAACAACTGGAAGTGGAATTGCTGGATTACACAGTAATTCTTGTTTAACTTTTAGGAGCACTGCCAGACTCTTCTGTACAGCACCTGAATCATTTTACAATTCCACCAGGGATGAGTGAAGATCTCTATGTTTTCCCATCCTTGCCAACACCTGTTGTTTCTGGTTTTTAATCATAACCATTGTAGTGGGTCTGGACTGAAATGCCAATGTGCTTTCATCTTTCATTTCCCTAATGATGATGAGAATATGTTCATTGGTAAATTTTATTTCCTCTTTATTTTTTGTCAGAAAAATAGGTAAGCACATTTTATGTAATGATTTATTCCAAGAAGTCAGCAGTTTTATTTTCTTAAGTGCTCTCAAGCGACTTTTTAACAATTTTAATTAACGGTACTTCAAAGTGATAATTTTGGCAAAAACAAAGGAAGGCACACCTAATATCTCTCTCTGTGTATAAAATTTTAAAGTTCATTTTATTGGAATTCATTAATACTCATATAACATTCCATACATTAGCACTATCAAGCATTTTTACATATGTTGCCATAATCATCATTTTCTACTTGAGGAAGTGAATGAGAAACATTTACTTTCCATTTGAGCCCTGGGTATCAGCTCATATTTTTTTCTCTCCACCCTCAGCACCCCCGATAAATTATAAATTATCATTGTTTTCATATCTTACACTGACCACAGTCTCCCTTCACCTACATTTGTTTGTGCTATTATTCTCCCCTGGGGTGTGTGTGTGTGTGTGTGTATGCATCCACCATTGTGATCGGTTCCCTCTTTCTCCCCTCTTCCCGGTACCTTCCCTTTACCCTCCTAGTATCCATACTCCCATTTCTGTCCCTGTGGTGTTTGTCTGACCTGGATTCCGGGTGTCTTCAGCTCTTATCTGTACCATTGTACTACTTGTTTGAAGTATTGCACATACACACACACACACACACACACACACACACACACACACACACCCTGTGCTTATTTTCTCAAATCGAGTTGTTTATAGTTGATATTTCATAAACTCATTGACTCATATTAACATGACTTTTTGTGCTATACAACGATTGGTCCTGATGGTTAGATCCTCCAATGTAATATTCAACTTTCTTCACTAATGGTTTTCTGAATTAAAAAAATCAGAAATGAAATTGCTAGTTTTGTGCTATATATGTCAAATTTAAACATCAGGTTTTCATTGTATCCTAAAATGAATTTGATAGAGTCATCTTTTAATGCATGATATTATTGAAAGTTTTTGCTTGATTAAACTCACTGTCAAAATAATCTCGCTATAGCATATTCTTTGGAAATAATGAGCAGATTCAGGAATCTGTAACCAGGGAATAATGAATTGAATCTGAGATATCCTAAAAGGCAATTGTACTTGAAAAAAATCGAGAAGAGATTGAGTTATACTTATGTTTTAACTTCAAGAATCAGAACTAGTGTAGAAAGTAACCCAAGGGGGACTGAGCCAGGTTGGCATAGTGGCTGAGTGCGGGCCTGCGGCCCATGGTCTTGGCGGTTCAAATCCAGGAGCAGCTCTCCTGGAGCAAGGCTGGGTAGCTCTCAAAACCACCAGCGGACAGTGATGCCCCCTCCCCTCCCCCCAAAAAAGGAAAGTAAGGTGGGGAAGTAACAGATTTCACCCTGGTGGCTAGTGGAGGCAGAAGACACTGAAGTCAGGAGCCCTAGTCCTCCCTGTTATCTGTATCAGTTCATGATCTCCCTTTATACCCAGGGAGGATGGTGACAGCTAAAGAGAAAAGAATGAACAAGAGCTAGCTTATTAAGATCTGTGCATTTACTGAAGGCAGAATAAAAATGCATTTAATGTATTTCATGAAATCCGAATGTTATATGGGTTTAAAATACCTGGCTGCTAATGGAAAAGTCAGTGGTTGGATACCATCAGTTACTGTATGGGAGAAAAATATGGCAGTCACCTTGTATAAAAATGTGTAGCCATGGGAAACATATTGGGGTAGTTCTACAAAATGGTATTGGTTTGAGTTTGGGTTTGGGTTCATATTCTTTATTGTAGAGAAGAAATTGTAATTTGTATTGGATATTTTATTTACTTTAGCTTTGTTTTATTCTTCTCTCAAACAGGCAGATGATTGTTGTGATCTACAGAAACAGAACATTAAAAAAAAAAAACCAAACCAAATCATCAAGTTGATTCCTGATCCATAGAATTACTAAGACTGTTCGTTTTTACTGGGCCAGCATCACGCTTCTTCCTGGTAGTGCTGATGGATGTTAAACTGGCGTGCTTTATGATTGACAGCTTAAAACTTCAGCAACTGACCCACTTGGACTTTGTAGATCAGAATGTTAAATGCAAGCAAGCAAACAAAACACTCATTTCCATCGAGTCGACTCCAGCACATCTTTACTCTATCAGGCAGGTTATGAGAGCCTTGGTGTGTTTCTGAGGCTGCCACTCTTTACCGGAGCAGAGAGCCTCATATCTCTCCTGCTCACTCTCTTGTGGGTTTACACTGCCGATCATTCAGTGAACAGCCAAAAAATGAAAAGTGCTACTTGGCATGGAATTGAACTGTACTTTCAAATACAATCAGTACCCCACCCTCAAGATGGTGCTCTTGAAACGGATGAAATATTTTAAATATACTAAGAAATAGGCTTGCTTACTACACATAATAATGATTCTTATGGCCATTTCTATCTATGCAATGATAGCAAACTAGTTTTCGGGGAATGGAGGGAAAATAAATAAGAAAGAGTAAGTTTCATCTTAAAGAAAGTAATTTTTATAGCAGCGCTTTAATGTGGAAACATTTTTTTTCCAACTTCTGGAAATTTTGATTGTGTTCCCGAGCCCCTGAATGTGCACCTCTCACAAGCATCTAACAAGGAAGCTACTGGCCTACGGACCGCACTTTAGCAGGTGGTTCTAATGAAATAATAATCTCAAAACCAACAGATGACTTATTTCTTAATGTACGGCCCTAATCCCATCTTCTCTTCATTTCTCACTTCTCCAAATGGAGTTGAGATCTTAGCCTTGGCATCTGAGTGGTGTTTGTGGTTCTAAGTGTTTTGAACGAAGTCAAACTCGTGCATATGGCTAGGTTATTTTAATAAAATCCACTCTTGCCAGAGGTGGAAGAAAGAGTCAGAGTCGCTGCTGGGTAATCAGAAGAAACATGTCCAAAAGCCACAAAATCTAGATGTGAACCTGTAATTATGGAAATATCAAATTGAAAATGGCTGTACTAAATTTGGGATGAATATAGAGTGGGTAATTTTGATTTTGATAGAATGACAAATTGTAGATCTGCTTCTTGGAATAGAATGAAATGCCCCAAATCATCAAGATAAATGCTATATTGTATTACATCAAAGAAAGGCTTGAGTTTCTCTAATATCCCATTGTTCATATAATTCTAATTGCAAGTACTATGGGTGCATTAATGGTTTTAGCCCGATATGCATTATACTGACATTCAATGACAAATTAGATTATTCACTCATAACTTTATTTAGGAAGAAACGTATTCCCATGAGGAACGTCTCATTCTTCTCTGTGGAGTAGCAGTGCATTTCCTAGGAGAAATCCCTTGGTCAATGCCAGCAGTCTGCTTCAATTTCCGACTATCCAGGGATCCTGAGATTCAAACATCTGTGAAATTTCCAATGGCTTCTTCATGCCAGTGAAAAGTAAAGAATTTCTTGCTTTGATGGTGTTTCCAGATGTTCCTAATGCTGCACATATGGCAAGGCCCATTCTTTCCTAATAAGCTGAGCTTTTCAAAGAACCACGCTAGGCAACTGAAATGCAACAGAGCCTGAAATCTATCTATGGACTGCCTTTATCTGGAAAAGCATTTATATTCTTGACAACCTACATAATTATCCCACCACCTATGCACAATCTTATACAGACATCATAGCGCAACAGTTTGCAAGATGCCCTGGCTAAGTGGAACTGGGAATCAATTTAGTTAGTGAGAGGGCTTTTAATTTCTTACAATTTACTCTTACAATTGTGTGTGCTGGTCCAGCCGAGAAGAGTTGCGTACAAGATGACATTTTGAGGGCAAATGGCTGAGAAAGGAGTCCGTGGGTGGTGCATAGAGATAAGTATTCGTCATCTACAGGGTAGTGATTTGAACCCAGTCGGAAGTGCTTCAGAAGTTTGAAGATCTAATGCTGACCTGGCACAGCCGTGGATTCCTGTGGAGTGTAGTTATACTCTGTGCACATGGAGTCACCCCGGGTAGGAATCTACTTGAAGGCAGGTGGTTAAACCTGAAAACACGAGACTGCATTTTGGTTTGCTATTCCTATCCACTGTGGGCTCAGGTGTTCTGCTTGCTTTGTTTGGGGCAACATTTTAATACATACATTTTAAAAGTTAGATGAAAAATGGCATTAGTCCCACAGCCAGACTAACCTTTTCTATCTTGGGAGTAAATAAAGTCATTGAGGAGGTGGCAAAATTTTGCCTCAGTTGCTGAAATTGTCTCAAAACCTCATTAAACTGGTGTTTTTGAAAATATGGTTATAGAACCAGCACCTGGATTATTACCTTGAAATTTACCAGAAGTGTCCCGTCTCAGGTATCATGTAGTAGAGTGGGTTCCACAGTATTGTATTGGCTGCAACTTTTATGGAAGAGAACGAGATCTTTATTCTGGTGTATCACTAGGTAGATTTGCACTACCAGCCTTTCGGCTAGAAGGGAACCACAGATGCTTTGCACAGTAAAGGTCATGACAACCTTTCTAATCTTCTGACTTCAAAATCCCGAGATGGGCTGAGCCCCGGTGGCATAATGGTTGAGTGTGGGACTGCGGCCCACAGGCTTGGCGGTTCAAATCCAGCAACAGTTCTCCAGGAGCAAGGCTGCGTAGCTCCCAGGACCACCGGAGGGGAATGATGCCTCCTCCCCAAAAAAATCCCGATATGACACTCAGCACTTCATCTTTTAACTGGTCTTATAAGCAGTTCTAACATAAGTGCAAGGACTACCCTAGAAAAGTCTAAAAGAGAAATCCAAACAATGATGACAAGGCAGGAATTGTCAAGTTAGCTATCCCCAAGGAGACCAAAGATCACAGAGGGAAAAAAAAATCAAGCAACATCAGGAAACATATAGTAAATCTTGAAGAGGGTTTTGCTGAAGACAATAGTAGCAAGATAACAAACACAAAACACCAAACTCTTACTGGAAAATAGTATGTGATTGGGGCGAGAGAAGCAAGTCTGAGCAGTTACCAAGTAAAGCTGTTCAGTGGTCAGCAAAGATGAGGGAACGTGGTGAGAGTTGGTTGGCTCGGCTTGCACAATTATGTCTTTGGCTCTTACCCTCTCTCAGACAAGTCATCACAAGTTGTCAACAGGAAAATGAGGTCATCATATTTACTTTCCAGAGCAGAATTCTGACCCAAGGTTTTTTGGATTCAGTTGTACAGGGTGAGAAAAGGAGGCTAAGCAGTCATTGCAACAGTCAGCGGATAGATGGTGTGGTTTTAAATTACAATTTCGGTTACCATGATGGAGAAGCCACTTTGGTTTTGACAGAAACTTCCCAGGTGGCATTATGCCAATATTTCACTTTGACGGCTAAGATGTGTCTGACCAAAGGAGGCTTTTTAAAGGATGAACAACGAATATAGAAAAAATATCTTTGCATTTTGGAAAAAAAATGTTAATTAAACTATTGATTTGCAGAAGAATCTGACTTGGCTGATATACAACCAGAATGTTCTTCAGGAGTAAAGATGGTGAGACTTCATCTTCTGTTCTTTGGCTATATGATCTGGAAGGATTCGTCAGTCGAGGAGGACATCTGTTTTGGCCACGCTGAGGGTCAGAGGGGAAAACAACAAGAAGACTCCCAATGAGCTAGATTGGTAATGGCTGCTGTGATGGACTCAAGCATCCTTATTACTGTGGGGAGGCGACAGGACCACAGGACAGTGCTTCACTCTGTTACACAACGTGTCACTATATGTTTGAAACAACTTGATGCCATCAATCAACAATGGCAATGGCTAATAAATGCATGACAAACCATGTCTCCTAATGATTATGCAGAATGGTACAATATCTACAGAGAGTGTTGGACGTAACTCTCCAATAATTGCATTCAATAGGCAATTGGTGAGGCAAGAGTACAAGCACACGGCATGCAGAAAGGAGATGAAAGGACATGGAGACATAACAGATCCAGGTCAAAAGCAGTCACAAGGGTGCTTAATGTGCTTGTCAGGAGAAACCACAGTCATTTAAAGGGAAAACTTGAATTAGAAAGTACGTATGCCCATCAGGAGGTAAGGTACTTTAGGGAAAAGAAGATTGCAAGTGTAGAAAGTTCTAGGCAGAGGGAGTGAGAGTGAAAGGAATCAGGGCAAGAAACATGCCTCCCTTGCAGGAAAATTGCCCCTCTTTAGAGAGGACACCCATACCACAGGAGTGAATGTGGAGACACCCAATGGGAAGAAAATTTCAAAAAGGTGTCAGTGAGCCAGGGCTGGCTGCAGATATCATTGTGGCTGTCAGTGGAAGTGAAAGCAGGGGTGGGATTCAGATGACTTTGCAACCACTTCACTGATCTAGTCACTATTTAAGTGTACAAAACCAAGAAACTAAAAGGTAGTTTATCATTTCCATATAGTTAATACTAAAATAAAAACAAGAAGAGTTTAACATACTAGTTTATGAGTTTTAAGATATTAATACAAAATATTAAACAATCTCTGACAAAGGAAAATGCTACTTAAGACATTTCCATCTTGTTTCTTTATTGATGTCGTTCTTTGAAATATTCTTCACTTTTATCTAAGCATTGACTGTGTGATTGTCTTTAATCAACTTTTTACTGTAGAAGTAGGATCCCATTCCTTTAGAGGCAGGACTATGAGGTAATCTCCATTGTGTCTGATATAATACAAACAGGCTACTTCTCTCTGAACATCTTATGTTCATCTTTGTAAAAACCCTTTCTGCTTCTCTTAAAACTACAGCAATTCTTCTGACAATATTTTTAGCTCTTTGTACACCTTCAGGAGTTGTATATGCACTCAGATTATTTTGTGGGAATTTGGAGCCTAACACAAAACTGTAAGGAAGACAAGAGGTTACCTCTGGTCCTTTGACATTTTTTTTCTTTTTATGTTTACCTACTGAAGTCACAAACACAAGAAAATAACATTGTAGCAGTTCATCAAAAGTATAATTAGTTTTATGAAATGAATAAATATTACTAGTATAGCTCCATCTAATTATATATATATATGATGGAATGAATATTACTAAAGTTGCTTATAAAAATTGATTGATATTAAAAGTAAGGAAGGTTAATTTGGGTGCAGCTACTTAGCAGCCCACCTAGAGATCCCTCATTACAAGTGTCATTTTCACGCTTGCCCAACTGAACAAAACATTAGGCTTCTGTTCTGCCACACTGGTCGGGACTGACTGTTTCCCACCTCTAAAGTGAGGGGTGTGCCATAGAACCCTGAGTGATAATGAGATAATTAGGGCCTACACAGTAAACTGAAAGGAAGTCCCACGTGGAATTCTTGCAAACAATAACTCAGTTACCTTGGAGACAATTATGACTCGGTGTGATCCAGAGGGTGTCAGAATGGAAATGTGCCCCATCAGCGTTTCCAATGACCGAAGTTTTGAAACTAGCCAGACCTTTCTTCTGAGGCACCTATGGGTGGGGTTGAAGCTGGCACCTTTTATTGGCTTTCCGACCATCTTAACTCTCTTCACCACCTGGGCCCTGTAGAGAACAGCAGACCCCCTGCAGAAAAAGATAAGTAAGAGCCAGGTGTCATCTTGAGAGGTCAAAGAAAACTCAATGTGTAGTGGGGCTTAATCACACTTTTTTCAACTGGCAGGAATGCATATCAATAGTTAAAATATTTTTTTTAATTTTCCCATAGGAAACGCATTGCTAGGCATAGGGATTTAATGAAATGTTCTGTGCAAACATTTTCTTATAGCACAATGACATATAGTAGGAGTCAAGTATAATTAAAAAAAGGAATGGTTATGCAAATTAGGATTGATCTCTATAGTAATACTCATCTGTATAGTACGGTGTGTCCAAGACTCTCTGGTTGATTCCCAGTTATGGCAACCCTACACAGAGTTTCTGAGAACAGGCATCAGTAGGGGAGCAAACAGTCTTCTCTTCTCCCATCACTGCTGGATTTAGAACATTGACCATGTGGTTAGCTGCCCAGTGCTTAACATCATCCTATGGAATTATCAATGTCATATTTGTGCAAACTTAAAATAGAAAGTGGCTAGATTTGCCTGTGCAAAAGTAAAAATTTTATAAAATTGGATATAAAACACTACAAAATGTATAAACTCATTTAAATAAATATTCCTAGAAAAATGATCACATGGATGATGAAAACTACTTATTTTAACCTAGTATAAATTATGGTAATTGAATTCAATAATGGTGTACAAATGAGGGTATGTAACAATTAAAAACTTCAACATTATTTTAATAAATAAATGTGTATAAATGTTAAATTGTCTGAGAATTTAGTGTAGACGGAAATAGATTTGAAATATCTCAGTTAAGAGATCACTTATCATTATGAGGAAAGTCTAAATAGAGTGGTAGGAATTAAAAGTAAAATGAAATGCATTAAAGAGAAAAAAAATAAAAGAAAGGTATATTTTAAAGATAATTTGTGCTGAGCCCCAGTGGCGTAGTGGTTGTGCATGGGACGGCGGCCCACTGGGATGGAGGTTCAATGACAGCAGCGGCTCCACAGGGGCAAAGGCTGGGCCTCCTACTCCCACCACCAGAGGGCAGTGATGCCCAAAAAACAAACAAAAAGATAATAATTCATAACTTAAGATCAAAGGAAGAAACAATTGAAGGACATAGGGCCATCAATCATCTTTTATCCATATATCTATGTTGAAGAGAATATAACAGTGAGTAAATGCCATCCATGATGATGAGAATATACCACTGGGCCAAAGTACTCCAAAAGTTCAGAGAACTGAGAGAACCATCGTACATCAAGGTCTTAACAAATCCAGTTCAAATCCAGCGACGTCTCTCAGGAGCAGTGCTGGGTAGCTCCCACGACACCCAGAGTGCAGTGATAACCCCCCCCAAAAAAAGTTGATAGAATTCATTGCACATATGTTCCCTTAAATCAATTGTAAATTTGTAGATGATGCTACTTCAGAAACATACATATTTGCTCCATAATTTGTTGTATATGAGCCCTCAGAATCACCTCCTAGCCAAAAGATTAATAGTACTATACCACCATTATGTACTTTGAAATACAGGTCTAGTATTCTGCTTCAGATAGAAGTGATGAGAACTTTATGAACTGGTTCAACACTTCACACATGGGGTTTCTGTGAGAATTGACCGAGAAGCACCTAAAAATAATTGCCTTGTTACATTAATGTATCAAAAATCAAGCAGTCTATATTGATAATAAATATTAGCTAGAAAAGTTGTAGTTTTTTACAGAAATAATTTAATTTTTAATTAATCAGAGCTAACAGGCTGTTTTCACTTTAGGGGAATTCATATATACATATCTATGAATACATTTGCACATATATTTAGAAATGTGTATGTATAAACCCACATATTTTTGTAAACTCAGCTACCACCCCAAAGGTCACAAGACAAATTTAATTTGGTATTCCTTTAACCTAACATTTGTTCTCTTAAATTTAGCCATAGAAGTCTTTTACATACAAATCTTACATTATAGAGACAAGCCCATTTAGAAGAATATGTCCATGGGCTAGTCATGCACATCATATTTTTTAAATAGACTGATGGGGAAAAAAGTGAGTGGTTGCAAAATAAAGAGGTTAGAGAAGTAAGAGGAGAAAAATAGGAAAGAGAAAAAGATAAAGAGGAAAAAAGAAAGAAAGCAAGAAAGAAAGCAAAGATAGAAGACTTTTTGGTGTGTGTGTTCAAATGTGAACTACAATTTTTGCACATGTGCATGTATGAAGTGGGATGGTCAGAGCAGGGTCATGGGTTAAAGAGAAGGGAGACTGCCTGGTACAAGGGTAGGAAGGGCACATGTTGATGGCCATGCTGGAGAGAGCGACTGGGATGCTGTTAACCAGATGTGTTGTTGTCAAGAGTCTTAAAGCAGAATTCGGGTGGGCCAAGCTTCTTTGCATCTGGAAACCATTTAATCTCTGATGATGAGACCACCCGCATATATTTTCTCTTGATCATTTGTATGTACTGTATAGATGTGCACTAAAATATGACTTACCTTTCTCTCAAGTAGAGTAATTTCTATTTTAGATTCAGGCTATGGTATACATAAGTGGGTGATAAGGAGAGAAGAAACATTAAATGAAGCAGCAAAATAAATGCACTATGGTTACATGTAGAAAATATGCATATATAAAAAATAAAAAAATAGACATGCATAAAATGGAAATGTAATATTGAAGAAAATGAGGGAAGTTTTATAATGTTAACATTGGAGTTGTCGTGTTGTATTAAATGTAAGAAATAAAAACAATATGATACAGTAGAAGGATAACTCATTGGGTTAGGAATCTAAAAACCTGGTTTCTCTTCCTAGTTCTTTCACTTTACTTTAGCTGACAGATTTTTATCATGTAAGATAACTTTGATGATTCAAATTGATACTCAGACAATATTTTGAGTGTGGACACTACCCAAAGCAAACCACCAACAATGGATTGATTCTTATTCATAGAGCCTTCTATAGTTTTTTTTGAGAAAGTCAATCATTAAGGATGGTGACATCTTCATATTTGTCATGCGAAGTGGCTGGTGGCATTAGCAGGCCAATACCTAACCAACAGCACCCCCAGGCATTTTGGATGAAATATTGTCAAACTAGATATCAATGTGTAAATCAGAAGGGAGTAATGTACGTTATTTTATCATTTGTAGAAGTTACAAATGTTTCTCAGAGAAAAGGTTAGAAAAATGCCCTTACAGCTCAGACAGAAAAATCTATATGGAGGCCCATGTGTGATATGTCAGAAAAAATCCAGAGTGACATACATGGAATGAAAAAAACACAAAATTAGGCAGCTATTAAAGGTGTCAGTGCCCATGGTTGCAGCTTGTTTCCTTCGATGATGGGTGAATTGGTTTCATGTAATTTTTTTTTTTTTTTAGCAAAGCACTTAATAGCTCTTCTAAGCCTTTCATTGTACTACATACCTCGGTAGTTTTGATGTAGATATATTCTCCCACTGAATTTTTTTGGATTGTATTCTTAATGGAAACAAATTATTTTATTTTTCCTCAACATGGCATTGGCTGTGGTTAGGTGTTGTACAGTCAGTTCCTGCTCACCGTGACAACAGAAGGAAACACTGCCTGATCCTGCACAATCCTCACTGCTGCTCCTAGGCTTGAGGGCCTTGTTGCATCCACTGTGCCATTTGTCTCCTCTTCACTACCTCTCTGCCTTAGCAAGCATAGCGTTCTTCTCCAAGGACGGGTCTTTCTGGGCAAAAAGTTCAAAGTACCTGAGAAGTTTTGGCATCCTTGCCTCTAAAGAAATTTAGGGTTGTACTTCTTCCAAGGCTGATCACTAGTTCATCCATTTGGCATTCCACGGTACTTCCAATATTGTTTGCCGTAACCACAGTTAAAACTAATCCATTTTCCTTTGGTCTTCTTCATTAATGTCCACGTTTCCTATGCATATGAAGCAAGTAGAAATTCCATAACTTGGGTCTGGAGCACCTTAGCTCACAAAGTTATATCCTTGCTTTTCAGCACTCTGAGGTCTTGTGCAGCATGGCCATAATGCAGCAGGACTTTCCATCTCTTCACTGCTGCTTCTGTGAACGCTGACTGTGACGCAAGCCAGCCACAAATCTTCCAGAGCTTCGATATTTTCCCATGTAATGTGATGCGACCTATGGGTCCAGATGTGACGGTGTGGGGCTCCTTAATATTGAACTGCCATCCATACTGAAGGCTTAATTCCTTCTTCTTTAGGAAGTGATTCAAGCATGCCTCGTTTTCAGCAAGGGAGGGTGTACCATCCACATAGAGTAGGTTATTAATAAGCCTTTCTCCAATCCTGATTCCACGTTCTTCTTCTTAGAATCTAGTTTCTGGGATGATTCATCAGCCACCCAGATTTGATAAATTTGGACAATAGGCTACAACCCTGATGCATACTTTCCCTGATTTTATTCCCTTGATCTGTTCTCATAACTGCCTCTTGACCAATGTATCATTAGGTGAGTTGAAACAACTAATCGTCACATAAACAATCAATAAACACTGCTTGTACTGCCTAAGGATTTCTATGTGATTAAAAAATATGTTAATAAGTACTTAGTTAAGAAAAACAACTTATCAGTCATGGTAACATATGTAACCATTTACCTAAATTTAAATGAATAGTGCACCATATACAATAATAGTTTTTTTAGATGTGTCAAGCATTTTATGAAAGGTCAGGAAGACCTCAAATTTGAATAAAGAGAAAGAAGACTGCCAAACTTGATAAACAGTGAAACTGTAGCTGAAATCCACAGACTGATGAAATTAACACTTTTGTTACCACCACTGAAGCAGTGACCTCAAAAGACTCAACATTTTGAATTCAAAGAGGGCATCTTGGTCTCAGTAAGATTATTGCTCAAGAGGTACAAAATATTCTTTTAAAATAAGCCAGTTCAAAGATTCATCTTCCCATTAGTCTTTTAATCAAGAATAAAGCTAGTGTAGACAATTTTATGGAATGAATCGTAATCTGAGAGGAGGCTTGGGTTTTTCAGTATTGTCCAGAGAGTAAGGACCAATCAAGCAGAGGCTTCTAAGGAGATCTGCGGGACCAGTTAAATACAAGAGCGAGAAGCTACTTTAGAAAATGATGGTGATTTGTTTTTTCTCTTTCTTTTTTATTACAAAGCATTATTCTTGATGTATCTTCTAAAAGAACATTAGACAATTTTGGGGCTTGTCAAGTTTCAAATTTTTCAGAGAAAAAGATCAGGAAACTTCAGTGATGGGATTTTTCCTGCAATGCAACAGTGTACCTGCTCACAGAGCACAAATGCTCTCTGTCCTATAAGAATGGAATTTGGAAACTTTGACCATCAACTCTGTAGTTCCAATATTGTCTCTTTGGACTTCTTTTAGTTCCTCACAGTCAAAAAAACATTTTAAAAATGGAAAGTATTGATCCATCAAGGAGGATGAAACTGCTGCTTTGAGTGATGTAAATGTACGTGTGTAAGATCCTCTGGTCAAGATGGAAGCCATGTTTTCAGAACTATATAGTCCCAGATGGAGGATCTGCTGAGAAACAGGGGCTTTCCAACAGTCTCAGGCAGCCCCAATGAAAGGATAATTAGACCCCGAAGGGATCTTGAACAACAGGTTGAGACCACCTGGTCAAAATGTTTAACTGTTTCTCCATTTAAAATCTATCACATTATCTTGCCTCCTTTCTTAATGTAACTGAAGCTAAAATGATTTTTCATAACTTCAGTAAATGGTTAGCACTTGACTTGAGGGTTGATTCTGTTCCTTCCATTAGCTCCATTTATCTTCACCTCGTCTTATTTTGTGACATGTGCATGGTCAACATGGACAAATCCAGAAACAAATAACTTGCTTGAGAACGTCATTCTCTGAGTTCCTAGAATAGCTTGTGTCTTTCTATGACAGCACTATGTATTTAGAATGGTCAAATCTGCCCTCTAAAAAATGCCTTCCACACAATAATAAAAACACTTCTCCTATGATCAGGATCAACTTTTCTTATTTTCCTTTTATCTCTTTTGATTACATCTGAATGGAACCAGAACACTATTTCAGAAGATGAAAGGTTGATTTTTATCACCAATTATGGCTTGGTCTTACAAAGTTAATTGAATATGCATATTTACATAGATTTACATAGAATATGCATATTTACATAGATTTTGAGTATACATAAGTTTGTAGATGAAGATGAATACAAACATTTTATAAAGAAATATAGGAAACTTGGAAAATATGAGACTAAATAAGAATTCAAATGTCCAAAGTCATTATCATTTAATGTAACTGTCATATTGTTTTAAACAGATGACTGTATCCTAGAAGCATATACTTTGGCATTAGGGTTTAGGTGATTGTCTCCCAAGAGAACAGGTAAAAGGAAATTGAAATTTAGTGCTATACATCTGGATCTATTACAATAGTGAACTGAATGCCCTTAGTAAATGCAAAATGCCTCCCCCCCTCCCCACCCCCGCCTTTCATTTGGTATCAAAAATTTATTCTCTGAGCTAAACCGCTGGGGCAGTTGCAGGACAGCAAGAGAATATTTAACAGCTGTCACATGGATATTGCTGTCAACTAATATTTGTTGCAAAAAACTTAATATTATTGAAAAGAAAATGTGAGATGAATACTGGTACTACAGAGATATCTTTTGGAATTTTTGTGGGTTTCCTGGTTAAAGGTGAAGTATAGCTGTCAAAGTGATTGATTGTTATGTTTCATCATAACATCCATGGCCATGTGATTTGAAAGAGTTCTATGGAACTAAGAAAATCTATAGAGCTTTCTGTCTTCCTTTTGTGCCACAATAATAAGTTATTTGGGATTTGCCCATTCTTTTTTAATGCCTTATAAGTTTAACACAAAGGAACAGTCCAAGATGCCCCCTGATGCTGTGTGTTAAAAGGAATCATTTGGGAATGGGGTTCAATACAACTCTAAGATTGCTCATTCTCAGAAAATTAATTGATGAATTTTGTCTAAAACAAATTTCAGTTTTGCCTTCTTTGAGTAAATTTATTGACTGCACTGCCTAATTTTGTAAATTTTATTGTTTGTGGACAGATGATGTAGTTGGTTCACATGGGCTTTACCATCAGACTTCTCTCTTCCAGAATGTATTTTGCTGATCTTAGTTTTCCGAATGTAAAATTAAGAGATAATAGTTAATGTGGAAAGTAAATAATGCATCCTATAGTTTAAAGACAGTCTGCGAAAAAGTTAGCCTTTGACGAATGACTCATTTCATCATCATAATTGTAAATGTGTATCTGCATATAGGCACACATAAGCAGAAATCTATATGCATATGTATTGCAAGTTTACTCAAAATATGCTATTTGAAACTCCTTAAATTAAATAAAAATGCTGATTAATTTAAATGGTTGCTCAACATGACATGGAGAGAATAACCAGATGTTTGACAGACTATGATGATGTCAATATGCCACACACATGCACAATAAGACCGATTCAATTATAAAATGTAATGATTCATTCCAATGGTTTGTTTACATAGTACTAGGCATTTAGTTTGGCCACATTTTTACTTAATTGCTCAAGTAATTGGACATTGGGTAGAGACAGCCTAGAATGGTCAAATTTGATGCTACTGAATGATTTCGTTGTTTAGATTTGTCATGACTCATTAACCATAAGTAGCAACAGAATGATTTCTGGTTTCCTGCCACTCACAATACTAAGGATTTAGGTTGCAGAAAATTTTTATAGTGAGAGACTGTGTTGTTTGTATTTTACTGGTGAAAATATAGTGTGAATATTTTAAAATCAAATAGTCCATTTTAAAAATGATAAATATACTACAGTATTTATTATATACCAGTTTCTGAAGTAATGTACACACAGATGTGCATGATCTAAGCCTCTACTACTTCTAGCACTTCCTTGTATTGGGATTGATAAATGAGAAGATGGTGCTCATGATGTTCATTGTGATGAAAATTTTAAGTAATTAACAGGCAAAGGATATTACTTCACCTTTATATAGCATGGCATTGTTATGTTAAATCATGTAGATTGGACAATGGGACAACAATGGCCAATAAAGAAATTTACATATATTAAAAGCAATCTATGAATAATCTAATTCCCTGCAAAGAAATCTATCAAGAACAGTTATTTGAATATATACAATTCATTCATAATATTTACTTTGGAAGAACTGTTAGCAATACCACGGAAGAAAAAATTTTTATTGTCCCCAAACATTACTATTATTTTGTGATATAAATTATTCCAGAAGGTAAACAGAAAATAATTTTTTCTTGTATCAAGAATTGAAATGAAAAATTGCCTTTTCTAAAAATTCAGTTGTGCATTACTTTCCTTCATAAGAATTTTAAATGAGGAAGGGATGTTCCAGGCAACAAAGAGCCCAATGAAAAAAAGAGTAAGAGCATCTATCTATGGTCCAATTTCAGATTTTGCATCCTTATTTTGTTCTTTTAATTGCTCTTTTTTACATAGATCATAAAAATGCATAAAATTGCACGGTCCTATTATCAAAAATATAGAAAAATACACACACATACAAAATATGCTACACTCATTGCTTGAAATATTCTTCTGAGGGAGAGATAAATGGTAAGATGTGAAAATTCACTTGCTGCACCACAACCTGCCTAAGACACTTTTCTTAATCATTTGGAGACTGGGTCTTTTTGTCTCTAAGTGGATGTGAGGTAAGGAAAGGATAAGATTGCTATGCAGTTAATTAGTTAATATGACTCTTCTAGCTATTGTATTTGTGACTCCCAGTCAGTAATAAGGTAAATAAGGTGCTTTGGCCAACTGGCTCTCTGGTCAGGAGGGGCTGCTAATGTAAATAATGTGTACTCTACCGGTAAAGGTTGGTAGATGTCACCTTGATTGGGCCATGGTTTTTAGTGGGTTAACTGTTATATAATGATATAATTTGTCTGTCATATAATGATATAATCCTCCTATGTTTTGTAGTTTGAATAATCATTTTCCATTTTGTGATTTGACATAATTACTCTCCCTTTTTTGATGTGTGTAAATCCTAGCCTCTATATCTGTCACTATGGTCTCTCCTTTGGGAGTAAGCTGTGCATTTTGTCAATGAGGCAAAATGAAAGTGGCTGTATCTAAGGCCACAAGCTTTCTCGTGGGTGGGACTCATCTCATACTCTTACCTGAGTCACCGTTCTTACCACCCGTATGCTAGAAATCTCCTGCCCCACTTTGCTCCACTCCAGGATGCTTCTCTGAGTATATGGTCTATATCCAATATGTGTAGAAAACTCTCTGCTAATGAGTCAGTACTGACATAGAGCGACCCAAGTGGATCGAGTAGAACTAGGTCTGTGGGTGTCCCAGTCTGAAATTCTCTGCAGAAATATAAAAGCTCTGTCTTTTTCCCAAGGAATTGGTTTTGAATTTATGACCTTGGGATTCGCTTTCTAATGCATAAAATGTCTTGTATATCCGATAATGATTTAACCTCATATTCATGGAAGCCCCTGTTTTATGATTTTT
This sequence comes from Nesogale talazaci, assembly GCA_004026705.1. Classification (NCBI taxonomy): domain Eukaryota; kingdom Metazoa; phylum Chordata; class Mammalia; order Afrosoricida; family Tenrecidae; genus Nesogale; species Nesogale talazaci. The sequence goes on from PVJH01006666.1 coordinate 64,347, forward strand.
CTGGTTAAGTTCCCTCTTTTCCCCGGGATTTGGCAAGCTGCGCATCATCAACTGACCTGTAGCTCTTGAACCAACAGTCTATTGTCAGACTGCATCTACCAGTTTCTTCAATATGATGAGCCAGAGTCATCATTTTGTCATATGACCATCTGAATTAAGAGGAAACCATATGAATTAGAAGGGCCTGCAGCCCTATGTCTGAACCACAGATTCAGAACATAATAACATTCACAATTATGCCAATCAACTTTATTGAATTTGTGAGTTCTGTTGGACAGTGTAGCAAATTATGGAAATCCAAAGGGTGGAGGGAGAATAATGAAGAATGGAGGAGTAGTTGATATTAGAGATGATAAAGTGGTTCAGCAGTTTGTAAGGGGGGGGGGCTTTTCAATAAATTTAGTCTATACCTCTTAAAAACCATCTTTTTGCTCTTGTCTTTATAAAATGAATTGTACATTCAGTAATATAAATTGAGTTGCCATTCTTCATGTCACGAATAGCTAGTGCAAGTCCATACTCGTTTACCTATTCAGCACATGTTGAGTGTGCAAGAATCTGATGTGTCAAAGTATTTGCTACAGCCTTGGTCATTGCAAATACCAATTGACTTTACTGAAAATGTTACCTGCGTAAGGTCCTACAATGTTGGGCCTGTCAGATAAAAGAACAGAGTTTAAATAAAGAGCTGTCTCTGTGTTACAGGGAAGATAGACACCAAAAGAAGGAGATCTTCGGACAGCTGCTTACCAGTTAATTTGTTGAAAAAATTGACTTAGTCTGCTAAGAAAAGAATAATTTTGATGGTTTATATTCCACTTATAAAGAACATAAAGTCTGTATTTGTGTTGCAAAGTACTATGCAAACTCTTCTTTTAAAAGTCTATTTTGATGCCATATGACTTTTATGTGCATTCATTAAAGTTAGTGATTTTTTTCTTTTAGATTTAATAATTACAAACACCAAAAACTAACTGCCATCAAATCCATTTGGATTCATAACCACCCTATAAGACAGGGTAGAGCTGCTTCTGTGGATTTCTAAGACTGTGATTGTTAAGGCGATTTGAAGACCTTGTCTTTCTCCTATAACAATCTCAAGACCCCCAAATAAATATGATACAAAAACAAGTACAGAAACTGAGCTTCAACATATCAACCTGCTGCCTTCAATAAGGTGACAACACAGTCAACCTATAGGAGAGTGCTGCATTGCCCTGTAGGGTTTGCGTACTGTAGGGAAGCAGAGTACCTCATCTTTCTGTCTTAGAGCACATTGTGAATTTGAGCCATTTACAATCAGTTGAGAGCTGACCATGTCACAACCTGGCTCCTAAAAGATACAAGTCAAAACAACTCAAAAGAAAACGCACAGAATCTACTCTTACTCAGGGTAACCTTATGGAACATGACAGCACACTCTTCCTGTGGGTTTTTACAATTATCGATCTTTATTTCATAGAGCAGCTGATGGCTTTGAACAGCTGACCTTGAAGTTGGCAGTCATATGTGCAAACTACTATACCACTACCTCACCAAAACCAAAACTAGGCTCCTGCCATCGAGTCAATATTAACTCATAGTGACCCTGCTGTGGGTTACTGAGACTGCAACTGTCTCATGGAACAGAAAGTCATCCTTTTTCCCTCACAGCTGCTGGGGATTTTGAACTGCCAACCATGTGAATTTTAACCTCACGCACACAATACACCACCAGGGTTGCCTAAAAGAAACACAATAATTATAAGCTTAAATTTAAAAGACCACTTCAAAAATACTAGAGAACATCTACCATGCATAAATATTGAAAGCAATCTGAGAGGGAGACTCTTTGGAAACTACTTTTTAGGAACATATTGTTTTGCAGATGTACCATAACCAGAATCTAGAGGAAGAACACTTTAGCATCCCACTCGGTTTTAATGGTCTCTTTTCTGCCCTACTCCAGACAGATCCTGATTCCTCTTCCATTTCAACCCTCCTTATTTTGGAGTGACAATTTTCTATTTTAATTGATGTAACATCAACTGAAATATTTTTTCATTAAATCATTTTATTGGGAACTTGTATAAAGCATCACAATCCTCACATTCATCCATGTTTCCGGCACTTTTGTACATTTGTTTCCCTCACCATTCTCAAAACACTAGCTTTCTGTTTCAGCCCCTAGTATCTCCTCCTCATTTCCTCCCTCTTTCCTGCCTTACCCTCCCACATGAACCCTTGACAATTTATAAATTATTATTATTCTGTCATATCTTATAGCATCCAATGTCTTTCTTCACCCATTCTCCTCTGTCCATCCCCCAAGGAGAAGGTTATATGTAGAAATGCATTTTAAAAAAATCAGACAATCAATTAATTCTGGTCAACATACTATTTCTTACCTATACCTTCATCTGTGAGTTAGGTGACTTATGCTAGATTATTTGATATAATTTCCAACTATAATTCCATCTCATTCTTATTTCTTACTAGTTCTTACATATTTTCCTAATAGAATTTCCCTAGGACAGGGGTCAGCAAACTGTTGAAAACTAAGAACCAATCATGTCCCTCCTAACAACTTTAAAATCACTCAAGAGCTTTAAAGAAGTTCTCCAAAAAATGAAATCATCAGGATCTGAAATTATAAACTTCAATGTTACTTCACAGCTATATGTTCACATGGGAAGAGCCACACATGGCTCGTGAATAACAGTTTGCCGACCACTGCCCTAGGTACACACCTCTGGGTGACATTGTGCTTAGTGAACCTGTGAGGTTTTTCTTTAACAGCTCCCTCTCTGTTTCAGATCCATTGCCAACCCACTGAAACTCATCATCATGCTTCACAAGAATTGATATAAAATTATTCAAACTTATTTGTTCCCACTGTAAGATGTACACATACACACAAACACACATATATATGTATATATATACATATACACATATATATGTGTGTGTGTATATATATGGATGTACACTCACACATCATTGGAAAAAAATGTCCTAAGGTAATACTTTTGCTTCTTGTGTGTTTTGAAATATAACATTTTCAATTAACTTCAGACCTATTGCATTCTATCAAAAAATACTGGGTGTGTCTCAGTAAATTGATTTCACAACTCACTAATGAGTTGCAACCTAGTTTGCTAAACTCTATATTCCTTTTGCTACTGATAGCTTAATGAGGTAACATTTGCATTTTAAATAAGTGCTCTGAAGATCTGCTCCTTTTTATGAAGGGGTGATCTTAATTATGTGAGTTTCAGTGCCAAAGGGCAATGGTAGAAGAAAAATATAAAAGGAAGCAGTACCTTTCATTATTGCCTTATTCCTCATTCCTTGGTTTATAGATGCTGGTAAATTCCCCATCATCATCAAGGTGATTTCTCTATTTGGTATGCTGGGACTTTAGGAATATTTTCCTTTTTTATTTGGGATTATGGCAACATAGACATGAAAACATCTTATGGATTGTTTTCTCATAGAGACTACTACTAAAATGGCAGTCTAAATAATTAGGAAGGTATTGATTTTTGTCTGACATAGCTTAGTCCTACCCCTCTGATAGCCTTGATTTTTATATTCTCTTTAAAAGTGCTATGAATCAACACACGATGCCATCTAATCTATTCTGACTTACAGTGACACCCTAGGGCAGAGAGAACTGCTTCATCGGTTGTCAGGGCTGGAAACTTTTATGGGAGCAGAAAGCCTCACCTTTCTTCTGCGGAGTGGCTGGGCATTCCAAACAGCTGTCCTCCAAGTGAGCAGCAGGATGGAGCATCACCCGCCCGAGCGTCAATCAACTCCAATGCACCTCCATTTTCTCTCCAACAGCCATCAGGGTACTTTATTGCTCCCTGACATCTCTCTTTTTATTTAAAGTATTTAGATGAACTATGGAGCTGGAGTCAAGTAGAAGATTCAAAGGGAGTTAGTGATTGTTTTTTCTATCTTCCATGTGTTAGAAGGTGTCTATGTGCATCTGAGTGTCTTCATATGAAAAGATCATCTCTTGTACTTCCTGAAACTTGTATAAGACCAAGCCAAGAAGAATCCAGTCATATATATACACACACACACATTCATACATATATATATGTGTATATGTGTGTGTGTGTGTGTGTGTGTGTATATATATATATATATATATATATATATATATATATGACTGGGCTGTAGGCAGTGGATTTCTCTCTCAGAAGGAGGTGAGAGAAGGTCCTTGTCACTTTGTAGCATTGGGGGTGCCTGCAGTCCTAGCAGATGCCCATGTGTCTTGACATCCACATAGCCTAATTTCTGCATGTGCTCAGGGCAGGGGTCTTGGTTTAGAGAGATATACTTTGACTCCGTTCCTGGCTCTTGTTTCTTGATAGGTGTCAGAATGGTCCCTGCCTGCTGATTTATCTGCCTTGCAGAAGATGGACGTGAAATGATCAAGGGTTGATTTCAGCCAGGCTGATCAGATCAGATGTAGTCTCAGACCAGTATCTCCAGTCTCCTTAGAAACAGCCAATATGACCTCATCCTCATGAAGGTGATTTTAGGACTGAGAACAGATGACAAAGAAGAGGATCATGCCATTAGTTTTCTATATGGATGCAGATTGCATAACAACGTGTGAAAAAAGTCCTGCCCTGTAAATATAGTGAATTCTTTGGGGTCTGTTGGGTTGCAGGTTCAGCCTGAGCTCCCCGATGACCTCTACAAGGGCACCACAGCTGAGAGTTGAATATATATAAATATGTATATATATATGAATATATATATTGAAATCTCACAACCATAATTGATAAATTGAAAGCTATTTGCAAACCTTGACACACTTTCATTTTCAATACTAGGCACTTCTTCCTCTTAAATCGTCCTCCCAGTACTGCATTTTGATACCTATACTCCCATAAATAAAATCACTACTTCATAGCATTTATTGAATAATTAAATACATAAGATGAGTTGGTCTGTTCTTATTAGATGTTAAAAGTCTTGGAAATCCAAAGGGTTAGGAATATCCTGTCCTATAGTGTCCTTATAAATGGTAATCCACTTGATGGCAGTGAGATTCAGGGTTAATGATACACCTGGCACTGTTCAGCAAAGGACTAATAACTACATGGTGTATCTTGGGGAAAGAAGCAGCATTTAGGGAGGAGACCCCAAAGACGACCAGTATAACTAGCAGCATTACCACCAGAATGATACTAATGACAACATTTCAATAACAGAAAAAGACAGTTGTTTAATTTTCCTACTCATACTTGGCACTGAACTGAAGTAGCACTGATGACAGAGAATGAGTAGTCAGAAAGAGAAAGCAAACCATAACATTTTTATTTTATGTTGAAAATTATAAACCAATCTTTAAAGTTATTTGGCTATCAAAGTAATTAATTTAAAACACCAAGTGGAAATTCTTCAGTTACTCAGGACTCATTATTCAGGATTCATTGTCCACCAAAGCATTTAAAAAACTGTTTTTGGCAATATTAAATGAGGAAAATAAAGCTTAAGAGAGAACAACCACTGACAGGAAGGGTAGGTAATGTTTCCTAGTGGAAAAATACATTATCGTAAGAAGAAACATTTACCATAAAACATTCCAGAGGGGAGTGATTAGAATTATGTCCCCTTCTGTTATAGTTACATAATGTGAAAACAACCAGTCAAATCACTTCTGATTTTTAATTGCACATAAGAAAACAAACAAGCATTAACTCTATCAGTCACTTTTCAAGTTCTTTTGTACTAAGAGAAAAAAGCTTTAGGTCTTTCTGTTGGTTGGTTCTTTATATAGAAATTTTTGCTAATAAGTATTATAGGTTGATTTTCATCACAATTTTACATAATATAGGCAAATATTTTTAGTTAGTCTCTTACTTTTCTTGATCACTAGGGACTTTAATTGTACACGGGGTTGTCCACTTGGAAAAGCAAATTGATGCAATTGCCCACAGGCCCTCAGGATCTATGATGGCAGGGAAAAAATGGCAGCTAGCAGCTGGTGGCTAAAATATAATTAGTGTCAATATGTAAAATACAATTAGCATCAGCATGCAACCTGCTCCCTTGGCCTGCTTCGGCTTTGATCTTTTGTGATGCCTCTTTCCTCAAATGATCTACCTGCTAAAACAACTACTGTACCTATTTGCTGGGGTGACTAACTCTTGGTTGAAATACCAACCAAATCTCCAATTTAAGCCTTCATAAAGCTATTAGGCTTTACTAATACCTTACCTTAGACATAAGGGTTGATCTTATCAGGGTTAACATTAATTTGTCACAGTAAAACAGTATCTCAAATGTAAAAAGCATTTGATTCTGCTTTGCTATCTAAAGCAGACAACTACATTATGTTATCAGAACTATTTGTCTGTAATGAGAAGCAGAATAATGTTTCATAAGGAGATCACAAGTGAAAAAAAAGACTTAAATTCAATTTATGGAATGAAGAATGAGAAGGCTATTTAGCATCACTACAATGAAATAGATCCTTTGCCACTGAGTTCATTCTGAGCCATAGTGACTTCGTGGTAGAGTAGAAGTGCTTCTTTAGGTTTCAGAGACTTTAATTTTTTTAATTAAATCATTTTATTGGGGGCTTGTACATCATTTTTCACAATACATAAATAAATATACAGTGCCAGGCATCTTGACATGTCCGCTGCTATTATCATTCTCCAGTCATCTGCCTTTTCTCTTGAGCCCCTAGTATACACTTTTCCATCCCTTCCTCTCTTCCCCTGTTCTCTCCTTCCCACCAACCCCCAATAATTTATAATTATTGTTGTTCTGTCTTATCTTACACTGCCCAACCTCTCCCCCAACCCATTCCTTTGATGTCTGTACTTCAAATAGGAGCTTATATGTATATCCTTGCAGCTGGTTCCATCCCTCCACCCTACCTTCTCTCCACCCCTCCAGCGCTTCAATCTAACCACTGGACTTAAGGGCCTCACCCATCCTGGTTTCCCTATATCTCCAGCTCCCCTCTCCAGCAGTGTAACCTCTCAGGTCCATCTGGATTTGTAAGGTAGAGTTGGGCCCATGATCGTTGCGGAGGGGGTGGGGGGGGGGGAGGAAGACTTCAGGAACCAGAAGAAACTTGTATGCATCATCACCGCTGGCTGTACCCTTACTGGTCTGTCTCCTCCCCCTGGCTCCCCTGTAAAGGGGTGACCAGTGGGCCTTAAGTCCCCTCCCTGCTCTCCACCTCATTCGTAATGATGTGATTCTTGTTCTTTGATGCGCGATACCTTCTCCCTTTGGCCCCTCTTGATCACACATGCTGGTGTGTTTCTTCCATATGGGCTTTGCTGTTTTTGCGCTGAATGATGACATGGTTATCTTCAAGTCTTTGAGACTCCAGACATTCAATCATTTGGTAGCTAGGCACAATCGTTTTTCTACTCTGTTTGCTTCTGTATCCATTTGTCTTCAGCAATATCAGGAGTCAATAGATCCATTGATTTTGAATTTTATTCTTTGATGTCTGATTCCTGATTGTTTCAGCAGGTCATGATCGCACAGGTAAGTGAGCTTCTTATATGGTGGGTTTTGTTGCTCTTGAGCTAGATGGTTGCTTGTTTATGCTCAAGCCTTTAAGACCCCAGATGCTATATCTTTTGATAGCTAGACACCATCTGCTTTTTCACCACTCTTGCTTATGCTCCCACATATCCTCAGTGGGCACCTTGGGGATGTGTGCACACAGTGATAAGTTTTTGTTTTCCCCCGTTTGATGTCTATTGCCTAGACCTTTCACCACTGTGTGGCTATGCTGGCTGTTGTGCTTCTTCTGTGTGGGTGTGGTCTCTTCTCAACTAAATGATATTTTGTTTATCTTCAGGTTTTTAAGACCCATACGATATATCCTTTGATGGCTGGGCACTATCAGCTTTCTTTACCACATTTGGTTGTGCACCCATTAAACTTCAGTGATCGTGTTGGGGCAGAGAATCTCAAGGAATGCCAGATTCATAGAACCAAGTGTTCTTGCATTGAGGGAGCACCAGGGAGAGGGCCCAAGGTCCACTAGCTACCATAGTATTTGGTCTATAGATATGTTCTAAAATTTATCCCCACCTTATAATAGATAGTTGTATTTATGTATGGACATACCTATGTTTAGATCTCTGCAAGTGCCCTTTGCCTTCTAGCTCTTTCCTCTATTTCCTTCCATCTCCCTCCTGTCCCACCATCATGTTCCACCTTCATTGTCATTTCAGTGTTTCCTCACAGAATCATTGTCCTTACTTAATCCCTACCAGAACTCCCAGCTCCTCCTTTCCATTGATTCCAGACCACTTGTTGCTCCCCTTCCCCCATCCATGTGTTTGTCCACACCCCCTTCTCCTCCCCTCTCTCATGACCCCAGTAATCATTGTTTGCCCAGTCCTTTCTGTGGCTCATTGGGTCTCCAGAGGGATATATTCCTCTGAGCATCAGGTGTCGGCGTGGAGCTTGAACCAATTCTCTTCCTCTTCCTCCCTTCTTGTCTTTGTCCCTGTGGGTGTGGGATGCTGGTCCCTCCCTTAACTTGTTCTCTGCCACACCCACTTCTAGAGATGGAGTCTATCTGACTCTTGTTGTTTCCGGCTCTGTAGCTCTCTCTCTCTTTTCTTGCGTCCTTGCATGCATCCATGCTGTCCTCATGGTTGGGTGCTTCATGGCAGGAACTACTCACCCATTCCGGTTTCTGTGGAGACAAGACCAGTACTGCCCCCCTAGGTGGGTTAGTGCCCCACTCCCTCTGTTATCCTTTCACTTTTGAACTCCCTTCTATCTCCTTATCCCTTTCACACCCTCATCCTTCTCCCATTACTGTGTTGCACCCAGTGTGTACCTCCCTGGGTTTGGTCATCCCTCCTCTCCTTACCCTACTTCTTGGACCAACTGTTATGGTCCAGAAGTTTTCTTTTTTATACTCACCATATCGTTTTTACTTACCTCCAGGGGCTCATGCAGTACTTATCCTTTTGTGATTGACTAGATTCACTTAGCATAAGTGAATCCCTCCAGTCTTGCCACATAGAGATGTGTTTCATGTGCTCATCAGAGCTTTTGAGTGAGGCATAGTACTCCACTGTGTGTATGTGCCAGAGTTTGCTAATACATTCATCAACTGATGGAAATTTAGATTGCTTCCAACTCTGCGATTGTGAATTGTGCTGCAATAAACATTGGCGTGCATACCACTGGCTGTGGTTTATTTCTTATCTCTTCTTGGTATATACTCAATAGTGGGATAGCTGGATCATAGGGTAGCTCAAATTCCATTTTCATTAAGCATCGCCAGACTGCTTTCCATAGCAGCTGTACATATCTACATGACCACCAGCAATGTAGAAGTGTTCCTATTTCACCACATTTCCTCCAACATTTGTTGCACTCTGATTTTCTGATCTGGGTTAGCCTCAAGGGTGTTAGATGATATCTCATGGTTGTTTTGATCTGCATTTCTCTGATGGCTAGTGAGTGGGAGCATTTTTTCATACGCTTATTGGTCATAAGGACCTCCTCCCTAGTGAAACTTCTTTTCAGTTCTTTATCTCATTTCTTCAAAGGGTGATCTGTTTTCATCTTCTTGCAGGAAACGAGGGTTTTGTAGATTTTTGTCTGTTGTATCATTCCTAAAAATCCTCTCCCAGTCGTGGATTGCCTGGCTATGCTCTTAGTAAAGTCCTTTGATTCACATGTGTCTTATTCTTAGTAAATCCCATCTGTCAATTTCATGTCCCCCTGTATGTGTACCCTGTCCTATTGCAGTGAGCCTTTGTATTCTCTGGGTTGTTTCTTAGAATTTCCCCGATTCTCTCACTAATGGTCCTGATGGTTTGTGGTTTTGCTTCCAGGTTCTTGATCCACCTTGAGTTTGTTCTTGTGTATGGGGTGAGGTAGAGATCCTGTTTCATTTTTCTACATGTGGATTGCCATTGTCTCCAGCACCATTTGTTAAATAGGGCATCACCCTCCCACTTGATGCCTTTGGGGCCCTTGTCGAAAATCAGTTGTCTATATACTAATGGCTTTATTTCTGGGTTTTCTATTCTTTTCCATTGATCTATGTATCTGTCATTATGCCAGTGCCATGCTGTTTTGACCACTGTGGCTTTGTAGTAAGTATGAAAGTCAGGTAAAGCCAGCCCCCCAATTGTGTTCTTTTCCTTGAGGATATCCCTGATAATTCTGTGCTTTTTCTCCCTCCATATGAAGGTGGTGGTCAGTTTTTCCAGTTCTCTGAAGAAGGTTGTTGGTATTTGGATTGGGATAGCGTTGAATTTATAAAGTGCCCTGGGTAGGATAGCCATCTTTACTATATTGAGTCTCCCAATCCATGAGCATGTGCTATTCCTCCACTTGTGGAGGTCACTTTTCGTTTTCTGTAGTGGGGTTTTGTAGTTTTCCTTATATAGGTCTTTTGTTTATTTGGTTAGCTATATCCCTAGATACTTCAATTTATTCTTGGCTATTGTGAATGGTACTACGTTCTCTATCTCTTCTTCCGTGGTCTTGTCAGATTTGAAGAGCAGACTAATGGACTTCTGTTTGTTGATTTTGTATCCTGCCACTCTTCCATATTCCTCTATTGCTGTTAGTACTCCGGTTGTGGAGCTCTTGGGATTTGCGATGTACAAGATCATGTCATCAGTGAATAATGAAAATTTGACCCCCTCATCTCCCAATTGGATACCTTGGATGTCTTTCCATTGTCTTAAATTATTTGCTAAGACCTCCAATACTATATTGAATAGTAGTGGGAATAAGGGGCATCTTTGTCTAGTCCCTTTCTTCAGAGGGATTGACTTAGTCTTTTCTCCAATGACTATTATGTTAGCTGTTGACTTCTCATAGATATCTTGTATTAACTTGAGGAACTGACCTTCTATTCCTATCTGTGTGAGTGTCTTGATTAGGAAAGGGGGCTGGATGTTGTCAAAGGCTTTCTCTGCATCTATAGATATTACCATATTGTTCTTATCCTTCATCTTATCAATATGATGTATAATATTGATGGAGTTATGGATGTTAAACCATCCCTGCATCCCTGGGATGAATCCTACCTGATCCTGGTGGATTACACTTTTTATATACTTTTGTATTCTATTTGCCAATATCTTATTAAAGATTTTTGCATCTATGTTCATTAGAGATATTGGTCTATAGTTCTCTACTCCTGTGGGATCCCTTCCCTGTTTGGGTATCAAAGTTATGCTGGCTTCATAAAATGAGTTGGGGAGTTAGCCATCCTTTTCTATACTCTGGAAAACTTTGTGGAGAATTGGTGCCAGCAATTCTCTGAAAGCCTCATAGAATTCCCCAGTGAAGTCATCTGGTCCAGGAGCTTTTTTTGGTTGGTATATTCTTGATAACCGTATCTATCCCTTCTTTTGTTGTGGGTTTGTTTAGTTCCTTGACCTCTATCTAGGACAGTCTAGGGAGGGATTGCTTTTCCAGGTAATTGTCCATGTTTTCCAGATTTTTGAACTTGTTGGAGTATAGGTATTCATAGTTCTTTGTGATAATCCTTTTAATTACAATAGGATCTGTTGTGACTTCCCCCATTTCATTCCTCATCCTGTCTATTGTTGCTTGTTCTTTCGTTTCTTTGTTCAGGTTTGCCAGTGGCCTGTTGATTTTATGGATCCTTTCAAAGAACCAACTTTTTGCTGCATTAATCTTTTGAATTGTTTTTTTTTCTTGTCTTCCAGTGGTTCTACTCTGCCCTGATTTTTATACTTTCTTTTTTTTCACTGTTGGAGGGATTTTTCTGCTGACTCTGTTCTAGTTGTTGGAGTTTTTGTGAGAACGTGTCTGCCATACGACTCTTCCTTTTTCATATATGCTCCTATTGCAATCAGACTCCCTCTGATAACTTCCTTCACAGTATCCCAAAGATTGTGAAACAAAGTATTCTCTTTCTCATTAATTTCTAGAATTTTTTATCTTACTTCTAGTCTGGATCATTACCCATTCATGCTGCATAAGTTTGTTATTCATCCTCCAACTGTTTGCCCTTGTTTTACTACTGGTCCTTTTATTAACCTCCAGCTTTATGGCATGGTGGTCAGAGAAGGACGTCTGTATGATGTCTATGTGATTGAATTTACTTATGCTTGACTCGTGTCCCAGCATGTGGTCAATTTTTGTAAATGTGCCATGTGGATTGAGAAGAATATGTATTTTTTTTGCATTGAGATGAAAGATCCGGAATATGTGTATCAAATCTAGTCACCTTATTGTGGTAGTTAGTTCTATAGCTTCTTTTCTGAGCTTCATTCCCAACGATCTGTCTTTCTCTGATAGTGGCATGTTAAAGTCTCCTACTATGATTGTTGAGTCTGTAACATCTTTTATCAAGTTCTAAATAGTCTGTTTGACAAATTTCATGGGTCTCTCATTTGGCATGAATATATTTATTATGCTCAGTGGTTCCTGGTGAACTGTTCCCTTGAGCAATATAAAGTGCCCTTCCTTGTCTCTTTTTATTGTTTGAATCTTGAGGTCTGTTTTATTTGAGATTAGGATTGTGACCCCTGTTTTTTTTTGATTCACCATTAGCCTGATATATCCTCTTCTAGCCTTTTATTCTTAGTTAATTATTGTCTGCTAGCTTAAGATGTATTTCCTGCAGGCAACAGATTGATGCATTATGTTTTCAAAGCCAGTCAGCCAACCTTTTTAATGATGGAGTTCAGGCCATTGACATTTAGAGTTATTATCCCAATTTGTGGGGTCATTGATGGCCTTTTGTGTTTTTTGGTGTGTGTTTTCTTATTCCCCTTTTCATAGTTCTGTTGTGTTTTCATTGGGAGCTTCTTTATTGCTATGTTTTCTACCTGTGGCTGTATATTCTTGGTGAATACAATTTTTTATATTCTGTTGGCTCCTGGGTGAGGTTGGAATATAGGATGTTCTCCTGTTTGTGCTTGGTGGGTGTTGGTTTTCTTGCCATAGTGAGTTGGCAAGGATTTTCCTCAGGGTTGGGTGTCTCAAGGCATATTCTTTAAGTTTATCCTTATCTTTGGAGACCCTTATTTCCCCATCTATCTTGATAGATAGCTTTTCAGGGGAAAAAATCCTGGGGGAGGTGTTGTTTTCCTTCAACTTCTGGAAGATATTGGTCTACTCTCTTCTCCTCTTCATGGTTTCTGTTGATAGGTTGCACATAGTCTTACCTGAGAGACCTTATAGGTGACCACCTTCTTTTCTCTTGTTGCTCTCAGGATTTTAGCTTTTTCCTCAACGTTGGATAGTTTCATTATTATATGCCTTGGTGAGTTCTTCCTGTTGGAGTGATTTTTCTGCTGACTCTGTTCTAGTTGTTGGAGTTTTCGTGAGAACATGTCTGCCATACGACTCTTCCTTTTTCATATATGCTCCTATTGCAATAAGACTCCCTCTGATAACTAACAGAGATCTAGTCTACTCGGCGTCCTCTCTGCTTCCTGTATGATAGACTGGTTTTCACTTATTAGGTTGGGGAAATTTTCTTTCAGAAATTCCCTTGTTAAATTAGCTATTGATTTTTTTCACCGTGTCTAGTTCTGGTAGGCCAATGACTCGGATGTTGTTCCTCTTCATAGCATCGCTCATTGATTTCAGGTTTTCCTCTATCTCTTTTATTTTGATTGATTGTCTTTCTCGTTTGTCGAGGTCAACCTGTCTTCAAGATCACTGATAAGAGTCTCAGCCTCATCCAATCTGTTCATGAGATCAGCAACCCTGGGTGCAGCTTCTACTATTTCCGCTGTTAATTCCTGTATTTCCCTCTGATGCTTCATCCTCATTGCCTCTATTGTCCACTTCATCCCTATCCCCTCTACCGTTGTACCCTTTGTCTGTGTAGATTCCTTTCTCTCTTTTATTTCTCCAATCTTCAAAGAATTTCTTTTTGTGGCAGATCCACATTAGATTTTTCTATGAGTGTGATGAGATCTCTTGCTGTGGTTTGTATTTCTTGTTTACTTATTAGCATTGATGTGGTATTCTGTTGTCTACCTGATGCTTTTGAAGAGGTTGGTGCCATGTTCCTTGGTTGCCAAAGGCTCTTGTGTACTTTCGGAGTGATAGGTGTTGGTGTTTTCACAAGGTGCTGTGGAGATAGCATCCAGGCTCCCTACCTAGGAAAAGCGGGAGGAGGGTAGCAGGGTAGAGCCAGACTCAAACTTTCAGGTCACCACCTAGGGAAGGCCGCCAGAGGACCACAGGGCAGAGTCACATTCAAGGGGGCAGGCTCCCCAAGTAGGAAAGGCCAGAGGAGGTTCACATGGCACAGCCAGACTCAAGTAGCCAGGCTCCCCAGCTAAGAAAGGAGGGAGGAGAACCCGGGTGCCGCAGGAGACTCACCCCGACATCGCGCCATGGCAGGCAGGAGGAAGACTGCTGTGCTGCCGGAGATCCAATTGACCAGACCACCTAGGTGCTGCCGGAGACCCAATTGGCCCGACCACCAAGCTGCCATCAGAGACTCCATCAGCCCGACCACCGAGCTGCAGCTGAGACTCAACCATGGAGTCACCGCCAGCGGCCCAATCTACCCAACCTCGCATCAATGCAGGCGGGTGGAGAACCCCAGTGCCGCCGGAGACCCAATTGACCTGACTGCAGAGATGCCACCGGAGACTCAATCAACACCACTACCGAGGTGCCGCCGGCGACCCAATCAAACTGAACCTCACACCATTGCAGGTGGGAAGAGAACCGCAGTGCCACCAGAGATCCAGTCAGCGCGACCACCGAGCTGCCGCCAGAGACGCCAGAGACACCTGACCCTCGCACCACTGTAGGCGGGAGGAGAACCGAAGTGCTGTCAGAGACTCAGTCGGCCTGACTCTCATGCCACAGAAGGCGGGAGGAGGACCAGGGCGCTGCCAGAGACTCCAGAGACCCAACTCCAGGTGTGCCAGTACAGAAGGCCACCAGAGCCTTCCTGGGCTCAGATCAGGGTAATGGTGCGCAGAGAGTGCTGAGCCGCTCCCTGTGCATCAGAAGTCTGTAATGGTGGGGTTCAGCTCGCACTGATCCGGCACGCGTGGCTGCCTGGAGGCAAAAGGCCCGTGGGTATACTGGCAGCAGGCAGTGGGGACCGCTGTTCGTCCCTGGGAGTCTGGAGGGAGGGATGAGACTTTAAATTTTTATAGGCGCAGATAGACTCGTTCTTCTCCATCTGAAGAACTAGTGGGTTTAAACTGCTGACCTTGGCATTAGTAGCTTGATTTGTATCCTACCACAACAACAGAGATCCTTACACGTGTGCCAAAAAGAACTAGCTGACATGCAACCATTTCACAAGGTAAAGTATAAACAACAATGTACTGACGGAAGAAGTCCAAGCTACACCAAAGGCCTTAGCCAGAAACAAGGCCCCAGCAATGAATGACGCAACAATGGAAATGCTTCAATGTGACGGTGAACCAAAAACTGACGCTCTAATCTATATTCATTAAGAAACTTTTGGAGCAGCATATCAACAGGGAGTGGGCAAAAATCCAAGCTTGGTTCAAAAGAAGAACCAAGGATCAAAGGATCTCTTGACTGATAGCAGATGAATCTTGCCTGAAAGCAAAGAATACCCCACAAAAGGTTTATTTCTGTTTTACTAACTGTGTCAAAGCATTTGTCTGAATTATAATAAAGTCTGGATGGATAGTAATGAGAATAATTTGAATTCAAGAGCACTTCATTGTGCTAGTACAGAACCCATTCAAGTGGCAATTGTTCAAATAGAATAAGGGAATACTGTACGGCTTAAATCAGAAAAGATGTGTGTCCAGGATTATATCCTTTCAATATTATTATTCAATCCCTGTGTTCGCCAAATAACCCATGAAGTTGGACAAGATGAGAGAAAAATGCAGTATTAGGATTAGAGGAAGCCTTACTTACTGGGAATATGCAAATACCACAACCTTGCTTTCTGAAAGTGAGGAGGACTTGAAGCATTTGCTGATGATCAAGGATTGCATTCTTCAATCGGGATTACAAATATCTATCCCTGTCAGTTGGACCTAACAGTAACATCACGATGGACAGAGAAAAGACTGAAGGTTTTCATTTTGCTTCGATCCAACGTCTATGGAAGCAGCAGACAAGAGATCAAATCATCGCGCTGAGTAAACTTGCTGCACAAACCTTCTTTAAACTATAGAAGAGGAAGTACGGCACCTTGATGACTAATCTATATCTAATATAGACTAATATATACCTAATATATACATGGTATTTTGAATCACCTCATAGACCTGTGGATGTTAGACATTAAATCAGGAAAACCAAAGGAGGCTAGATGAATTTGAAATATTCCGATTAAGAATATTGAACATATCATGGAGTGCCGAAAAGAACAGCTCAGTCTGGTTCAGTCAGAAAGATCCGTGGAGGCCAGGAGGGTGAGACTTTCTCACATATCTGAATAGGTTATCAGAAGGGTCCAGTCTTTGGAAATGGACATCAAGCCTAGTAAAGTAGAAAGGCAAGGGAAAAGAGGAAAACACCCATTGAAAATGGCAGTTGCAACAATGGACTCCAACATAGCAGTGATTGTGTGGATGATGCAGGATGGAACGATGTCTCATTGTTCGGCACTTAGGGTTTCTCTGTGTCAGAGACGACTTGACAGTAGCCACCAACAACATGAAGGAAGATGTACAAAGAACAAACTCTCACTTCTCTTCAACAAAACTAATAATTTATCAAAGTAGCGATGGATTATATTTTGAATATCTTTGGTGTACTATTTCTTTGGAAATAGAAAGTTGCATCAGGCACACGAATTAAAAGACACAGGCTAACATCAATTTAAGGTTACAAGGAAGGCTAGAAAAATCTGAAATCACTAGCATAACTGGGGATAACACAGTAAACCAATGCTTGAGCCATTTTCTAATGTTTCAAGTCTTGCAAAGTCTGTTTGAAAACTTTTCGTCCTGGTTTTATGTCTAATCTCTTTAATTTCTTCCTCATTTTCTTTGTCCCTTCCTTCTTCCCCCTTTTGCCATCTACCCCTTCTTTTCTCATTCCCTTCCCCTTCCTTTCTTGCTAAAATTTCATATGACAAATGATATTTCTATTGATTAATAGTAGGATTTTTCCATTTTTTCCTGATTTATGTTGTCAAGTTAAAAAGCAACTTCATACATATGAGT
The DNA here is from genome assembly GCA_004026705.1 of Nesogale talazaci. Classification (NCBI taxonomy): domain Eukaryota; kingdom Metazoa; phylum Chordata; class Mammalia; order Afrosoricida; family Tenrecidae; genus Nesogale; species Nesogale talazaci. The sequence continues at coordinate 81,482 of PVJH01006666.1, forward strand.
TTCCAATTTATATCAACTTATCATCAAATAATTTATTTTAATTATAATATATTTTACCAAATAAAGATCCTCACGGAATGCAAAGATAAGACGTACTGTTGTGTACTTTAAAAAAAACCTAAGAGAAATTAAACACTAGAGCACACTAAATATTGAGGAATGCATATGCAAATTATGTCCATTGTGATGTTAATCATATATGAACATTAAAATATGTCATGTTTCCTTATTTTTATTCAAAGTTCATGTTTAAAATTCAACTTTAGTTGGGGTTATATTGAGTTAGTTTCTGAAGAGTTATTCATTTATGTTGTATCAGAACATTCAGAAGTTTAGTTGTCCCAAGATAAAATCTAAGCATGCCTTGTCTGCTTAAAATTTCACATGCTATTTGTGCTAAGAAAGCAGACAATAAAAACTTGGTAATAATGGTATATCTTCATTGACAACCAAGATTTTAGGAGGAACATCACCTGTAAGCCCTAGTCACTGGATAATACATTTTTTATAAAAAGATATCACCATACTCACAAACAAACAATTTATCAAGTTTATTAAAAAGCAGCTCATTTATTTCTGAGGAGAAAAATTCTCTCAATATTTTGAGATGAAGAATTCTAAAGAGAATTCAAATAAGCTTACAGTAATTCATAGATAGGGAACTTTGCGAAATTCTTGTCCTATTTAGAAGAGAACATGGACCCAGCAATATCATTGCTGCTAACATATGTCTACTGATGTTTATACCAGAAAGCGTACCAGAGAGATGCTTACTTGTGTTTTATTTATTATTAAATGGTGTTTGACAGTTTCGTGAGATGTGTGTAGCATTCCAAAGAATGGAAATTCCAGAATAATGTACCCATACCAAAGGGCAATTATTTAAAGAGAAAAATGGAATACGTGATGGATTGAAAAAAGAAAGGGTGTGTATTAGATTAGATTCTCTCATACTTATTCAGTACATATGTTTTGCAAATAATACAAGAATATGGGTTATGGGAAAAAGAACACAGGACCAGGATTCACAAAAGGTTCTTCTACAATAAACAGCACAATCTTGCACCCTAACGGTCAACAGGAAGAACTTACTTATGAGGATGAAAAACTACAGGCTTAGAATAATGATCACATCTCAAGGTAACGGAAACAGAAATTCTCATAGCTGATCCAATGAATAACATGTTTGCTGAAAGAAAAGAAGGGAACACTAGAAAGATATCTACTTGTGTTTTATTGAATGTGCAAAGGCATTTGAATGTCTTGATATTAGCAAACTATAGGAAGTCTTGATACGAATGGGAATTCCAGAACATTTTATCTTGATTACACTTAACTTGTACATCACCGCATGTTTATTCAATCATTATGCTGAGCAAATAATCAGAGAAACTGAATTCTATAATGAAGAATCAAGAATCAGGAGAGGAGGAAGGCTTATTAGCAATCTTGAACATGCAGATGACCCAGCCATGCTTGTTGGAAGCAAGAAGAACTTGAAGCACTTGCTAATGAAGATCCAGCATTGCAGCCTTCAGTGTGTATTACGACTTAATGTAAACAAAGTCCAAATCCTTACAGCTGGAACAATAGTTTACTTCATGATGGAAGGAGTAAATATGGGAGCTGTTGAGGATTTTATCTTGCTTTGATCTACAAACAATGCTCCTGGAGGCGGCAGTCAAGAGATCAAAAGATACATTGCATGGGATATATCTGATGCTCTCTAGAGTATTGAACGACTTTGAAGATTAAGGTGTCCCTGACCCCAGCTATGGGTCAATTGTTTCATATGCAGATAGAAGTTGGACATTGATTCAAAAGAATGAATGCATTTGAATTCTGGTGCTTGGGAAGAATACTCAAATTATTACTGACTCTTAAAGGGACAAACCAATTTGTTGCGGAAGGAAGAAGTATGGCCAGAGTGCTTCTTAGGGACAAGGATGGCGAGACTTTATCTTACATACTTTGGGCATGTCAGGACAGACTAGTCACTAAAAAAAGGGATAGTATTTTTGGTGATGCAGAGGGATAGTGAGAAAGATGAAGACCTTCCAGGAGCTGGATTGAAACACATATGTTATGATGGGTTGAAGCTTAGGAACAATTGGGAGGATGGCCCAGGATTGGTTTTTCATTCTGCTGTGTATAAGGTTTCTGTAAGCCACTGACATATGACTGTGGAAGAGTTTTCCCTTCAAAGTGGAGTACCCTGATGATGAGAATGGAATAACTCTTTTAGAAATATAATTTCTAATAAGACATGACTGAAAATAAGGAGATCCATCTGCAAACATCCATTGCTATTCAGAACATGAAATCCCTGAAGTTTGAATCTAGGGATATTAGAAATTTTCAAAGATGAAATGGGACACAGCAGTGAGCTGAGATGAGCTGGTATTGATCAATTTGAATTAGACGGTTAATTGGTTTACTATGAGAGAAAAGACATATTTAACAAAACTAGCATAGAATTCATGGTCAAAAAGAATACTTCAAGATTTATTATGAAGTGCTTTGCTGTTGGTGATTGAATGATATCTATTCATTTAAAATTGTTTAAATTTATCCACTGAGCACTAAATTATTAATGGAACAATTGAGAAATTTAACAATTCTTGAAAGTTCTTCAGTCTGAAGCAGATAAAAACATGATAAAGAGGCATTGATAACTGTTAGAGATTGCAATGCTAAAGTTGGAAACAAAGAAAAAGGAACATGAATTGGAAAGTATGGCCCTAGTAATAAAAAAAAAGCTAGAGAGAATATAGTGGGATTTTACAAGAAAAATGACACCTTCAAAGGTAACACCAAGTTTTGAACAAAATAAACAGCCACTATACAAGTGACCTTCTCCAGACAAAATACACAGGAAAAAAAAAATTACTCTGTCTATAGGAAGAGACCATAGGGAAGCTCAATTTCGTTAGCTAAAACAAGGCCAAAGACTAACTTAGAAGCAGACATTTTTCGCTCAAATATAAGTTTGAGACTGAAGAAAACCAATATGAGTTCATTACAGTCAAACTACTCTGCCTGGATCTCACCTGAAATTAGCAAAAATCTTAGGAACAGATATGGCACATTGAACACTGTGGGATAGCATCAAGGGGATCATACATGAAAAAAGCAAAAAGTCAGTGAAAAGACTAGAAAGGAAAGATGTCCAAAGTAGATGTCAGCAGAGACTCTGAAACTCACTGCTAAGCATTGAGTTGCTAAAACAAATGAAAGAAGTGATGAAAATAACTGAAGAAAAAATTCAAAGGAAAATTCCAAAAGGTAAATTGGGGTATGCTAAGAACTTTGGAAGAGCCACCTTACTTATCAGCTATAAGAGATCTTTATCTAGGTTCTCTCCAAAGAAAGCAGATCCAAGAAACGAGATTCAAAACAGAATGTGGAACCATGCTCATCATTGATGGCACCAGAGAAGTTGTGACTGAAATATCTCTTGACTGAAAACAAAGAATATTGCTCTGCTTTACTTTGATATTGTTGCTATGTTTTTTGTTTTTGTATCTTTTGCTGTATACGAAATGCGTAAGTAAATTTATGGAGATAGTAACTAGATTCATGTTTGTTGGTGTAATGGCAGGGGAGTTTGAGGGGGAATAGACAACTAATAACAGTAAGTACAAGAAAGAAAAAATGTTCTAAAATTGTGGTAATGATTATAGAACTCTTCTGTATGCAACTGACACATTAATTGTATAATATGCACAGTTATGTGCCACTAAAACTGCATTTTTTGTTTTGTGTTTTTCTTTTTAAAATCGTTTTTTGGATGGTCATGCAATGCTTATCACAATGCATACATACATCTCTTGTTCCCAACATATTTGAACCCTTGCTGCCATCATAATTCTCAAAACATTTTCTTTCTACCTGAACCCTTGGAATCACTTTTTTCCCTTCTTCCTCACCCTCCTTCCCTAGCAAACCCTTGATAATTTATAAATTATTATTTTGTCATATCTTATGCTGCTCCATGTCTCCTTTCACCCACTTTTCTGGTGTCTGTTCCCCAGGGAGAGGGTTATATGCAGATCCTTGTGATCAGTTCACCTTTCTACCCCACCTTTCCCTTAGCCTCCATGTATTGCTGCTGTCATTATTGGTCTTGAGGGGCTTTTGTCTTGGATTCTCTGTGTTTCCAGTTCTTATCTGTACCAGTGGGCATCCTCTAGTCTAGCCAGATTTATAATGTAGAATTGGAAACATGATAGTGGAGGTGAGGAACCATTAAAGAAATAGAGAAAAGTTCTAGGTACCGTCATTGCTATACTGCACTTTTACTGGCCCGACTGCTCCCCACGACCCTTCTGTAAGGGATGTACATTTGCCATAAGATGTGTTTTGGATCTCCTCTCTGCATTTCCCCTTATTCACATTGATATGATTTATTGTTTTTTGATGCCTGATACACGATCCTAGAGATACCTTATGATCACACAGGCTATTGTGCTTTTTCCATGTGGGCTTTCTTGCTTTCCAGCTAGATGGCCACTTGTTCAGCACCATGGAATGCCAGTGTAATAGAACAAAGTGTTCCTCTATTAAGGAAGTACTTGAGTAGAGGCCCAATGTCCATCTGTTACCTTAGTACTAAACTTATAAATATATGCCCATAAGTCTACTTCCCTGACATCATATAAAATTTAATTACATATGTGTATACCTGTATCTAATCTTCTATAATGCCCTTTGTCTCCTAGTTCTTTCCACTATTTCCTTTTTCTTTCTTCTTGTCCCGTCATCATGCTCAGCCTTCACTTGGGTCTCAGTAATTCCTCTCATTTACATTGCCCTTGATCGAGCTCTACCAGGTCTCCTTGACCCTCCTGGCCATTGATTTTGGATCACTTGTTGTTCCCTTGTCCCTGGGTTTGTTAGCATACACTTCCTTCCCCTGCCTCTCACTCTCCCATATCCCCCACCCCCGCTGTTTTCTCCTTTAGATTGCTTATCCCACCTATCTTATCTGGATACACCTGTAGAGATGATACTATGAACAAAAAACAACACAGAACAAAAAAAAAAAAGGCAATAAAAGAAAACAAAACAACACCAAGGACAAAAACAACAACAACAACAACAACAGCAACCATAAAACCATATAAATAATTCCAGATCTGTTGGTTGCCCTTTAGGAGTGTTTTCTAGTAGAATTTGATGAGGTGCCATGTGATACCCCAAGTGATACCCCAAGTGATTTTTGGTATTACCTTAGAACTTCCTTGATCTGCTTCCTTTGTTGTTTTGTTAAACACTTTTAGTGTTTTGCCGATTGGGTGCAATTCCCACAGTGTGTCTCCAGTGTTGTCTGCCATACGGCTGTAGGTCTGTGAGGGATGTCATATCTCATAGTGGGGCCAGTCCTATGGTCCTCTCTCTGCATGGGTTGCTCTGAGGAGGAATGAAGAACTTCAAAAGAAGAATTAATAGTGTGGTTGCAACAATGGGTGCAAAAATAACAATAGTGATAATGGCACAGGACAAGGGCATAATTTGTTCTTTTGTACTTAGAGTCATGATGAGTCAGAACTGAGTGTAGAACCTAACCAAAACAAAATAATAACACACTTGCTAATTTTCAGCTTCCTACTCTTGTCAATTATCTGGTTTACAGTCTTTTGCTATCTAGTAATTGTACAGAGTCAAATCATAACTGTTTAAATAAAGTCATAACTCTCATACAGATATAATATGACTAGGTACAATGACTTTAGCTAATAGCTCCTGTGCTATTCCGGGTAGACTAGAGAAACAAATTCATAGACACGCATATGGACATAAGGGAAAGGTTTATATATAAGAAGTAAGGAACATTGAGAAAGCATCCCAACCCAGTCCAGTTCAAAGTACGATATTAGCTCATATTCCCGATACCAGTCTATAAAGTATCCTTCTGATTCATGAAGTCACAGGTCAATGGGTGCAGATTGCTTGCATTGGCAGGGGCCTCTTTTTGGCTCCTCACTTCTAGAGCTCAGGGACCCCAACAGCATCTAGTGATGATAGAAACAACTCAGCATTGGCAGGAATCTCCATGTGACTTCTCCTGCTTCAAAGGTCTGAATTCATCAGGGCAAGGCTGTGTGGCTTCTCCTGTGGCTCCTCCAGCTCTTAAGATGCTGCCATCTTGTCTTGTCTATAGTTCATCGTCTCAGAGACTGACTCCCAACAACGGGGATATGGTCTTTCATCTCCATGAGGGAAAAATACATGATTTCCCAGAAGTCTCAGGAGAAAACCATGCCCACATGGAGGCCTCATTGGCTACTCAACAGCTATCTCTAGATTAACAGGCTGGACTCCACCCCTACACCTCAATCATGAAATTGGCATCTTGAATATATGACCACCACGGTTTCAATAAAATTCCAGATATAGATATATCCAGTAATATTTAGATAAACTATGAAAGATAAAAAGGAGATCAATATCTTCAGGTCAGTAGGCAATTGTATCTAATATACAGTGGCCATCTTTTTCATTTATATAACAATGTTCAGTATAGTTTCTGCATTAAGATCAATTACATAGCATCAAGGATCTGTTCATTGTCTCTGACATCTGATCATTTGTTAATCTACATTAAAACTCAGAAGAGATTGACTCAGCATAAAACCAAATTTTATAAATTATATTTCTGCCTCACTAATATAACCACTAAAGCAGCCTCATTAACATCATAGAGGATGGAACTTACAATACTGTCCATAAATTAGTTATACCATTCAACTATGGATGCTAATTACATAGTACTGAGAATCTTGGTGTAGTCAAGTTTACATATATTTGGGGGAACACATCTTCTTCCAGAACAGAAATTGTCATGCACTAATATTGAAGTATAGATGGCGTCTTAAATCTCACTAAATCCTTGTTCATATAACAAATCTCCCCTTTTATTTTGTATATTTTGATTGTGCATTTTTAGTATCACTATGATGGATTCAATGGTTTCTCAAACATAAATGTTGTTAATCCTAGCCCCTGTACTGTGGATATGATTTATGAAGCGGGTATTCTATGTCATGATTATGAGGTCATATTAATATTATGGGGGGGCAATGGGTTGATTATTACTCATGGAAACTCCCTGCATAGCAGAAGAAAATGCTGCTCAGTCTGCATAATGATTAGGTTTGTGCCCACTGTTGCAGCCACTGTATCAGTCTATCTCATGGAGTGCCGTCCTCTTTTTCTCAGCCCCTTTACTTCACCAAGCACCATGTCCTTTTCCAAGGACTATTCTTTTTTGAAAACATGTCCAAATTAGGTATGAGATATCATCATCTTAACTTCCTTTTTTTTGTGGGCATCACTGCTCCCTGGTGGCATTGGGAGGCCCAGTCTTGCTCCCTGAGAGCTGCTGCTGGATTTGAACCACCAAGCGGGTGGGCCGCAGTCCCACACTCAACCACTATGCCACCAGGGCTCAGTCCACCCTCTTAACTTCTATGGAGAATTCTGGCTGTTCTTTTCCCAAAATAGAATTGGTTTTTCCATTAGGAAATCCACAATGCTTCATTATTCTTTGCCAGCACCTTAAGTCATATGCATAGATTCTTCTTTGGTCTTCTTTCACAATGTTCAACTTCCATCTTCATGTGAGGAGACTGAAAATGCCATGGCTTGGGATAGGTACAGCTTAGTCCTCAAAGTATCACCTTTGCTTGTCAACACTTTACAGACGTCTTCTGTTGTAGACTTATTCAAGGCAATATGTCATTCCTATCTTGACTCTGCCTTTTAGTATAGTGATGGAGAAATTAAAGAATTATCAAAACTTCTTCAGTCTGAAATTGACCAAAAATGAAAGCAAAATACATTGATAATAATTGATTATTTAAATGCAAAAGCTTCAAAGAAGAAGGTAGAGTAGTTAGAAAAAATGGCACTGATGATAGAAATTAAACTGGAGTTGTCAATGTAGGATTTTACTACACAAAACACTTGACCATGGGAAAGCTGGGATACTCAACTATTCCATTGATCATCATTATGAAAAGTTCAGGGAGAAGTTGATGTAATTTAAAACAAACTAACAAGATCTCAAACACATCTTTGAGTCTATCCCACCTTAATATAGAGAACAACTCAAGAGCAGATTTGACACTGGACACAAATAACAAAAGACCAGATGAACTATGGGATGGCATCAATAACATCATACACAAAGAAAGCAAAAGCCGTTAAAATGACAAAGAAATAAGAAAAGACAAACATAGATGTCAGAAGAGACTTTGTGGCTTGCTGGTGAATGTAGCCGACATAAGGAACTGAAGGAATGATGAAGTAGGCAAGCTAAACAGAAAATGTTAAAGGGCAGCACAAGAAGACAGTACATAATGAAATATGCCAAGATCTCAAGGTTGAAAGTCAAAAAGAAAGAAACACTCAGCCTATCATTGAAGGTGAAATAATTGCAGAAACAAAATGAAATCTGAGTTGTAGTAGTGAAGAAATCCATGGGCAAATATTGAAAAAATATTTTTAAAAAAGATGGAATAGAGAAGATAACTGTGGAAAAAGAATTGGTCAGCATTCAACTATTTGAAATGGCATTATCAAAATTTCAGAATTTTAACCAATTCTTCTACCACGATGGAAGGCATTAATGAAAAACAAAGATTTATGGAAACCAACTGAAATATTTCAACAGGTGAGGAAGCACAGAAAGCACTCATAGTCAATGCTGGCAATTTGCAAGAGAGCCTCCTGGACAATCTACTGGAACACAGTCCAAACTTTTCTCATTCCAAAGAAAGATGACCCTCCCAAAGTATGGAATTACTAAGCAATATTATTATTTTGCTTTAGAAGGCTTTAAAAAATTGCAATCATGCATCAAGTGGGTTGTCAGAAATTCAAGACAGATTCAGAAGAGGTCGAGGCACCAGTAATATCATTTCAGGAAGCAGATGGACCTTGAATGACAGTAGAGAATATTAGAAAAAATGTTTACTTGTGTTTTATTGACTTTTCAAATACAAGGCATTCAACTCTGTGGATAATAACAAACCAAAGATAGCACTGAGAACAAGAGGCATTCCTGCACACTTTAGTGTGCTCATGTAGTCTTATACTCTCAGCAAACTTATTCATTCTGTATGCTGAGCCACTAATCTAAGAAGTTAGACTACATGAAGAAGAACGTGACATTGTGATTGGAAAGCTTATTAACAAGCTTTGTGATGCTAACGACACAGCCTTGCTAGTTGAAAGTGGAGAAGACTTGAAACATTTGCTGCTGAAAACCAAAGTCTTTGGGAATTGTAACTGCATAAAGAAAACAAAACAAAGCAAAAATTCATAGGATAAATAAATGTCATGTGGAGATTACCAAAGAACACTGAAGAAAGAGGTCCTTACCAAAAGTGGGAAGAATGCTCTCCTCTGAGAAAGAAAAGACTTCCTCTAAAGTTAGTGCCTTGATTTGTTCTTTCATCAGAATCTGTCAGAAAGTAAATTTCTGCTTTGCAATATTACCCGCTCTTGTTGCTTCTACTGTAGTATCAGCAAGAAACTAAGATATTCTCTATCCTTTCTCCCTAAAATATTTAACGCAACGTACAGTATATTTTAATCTTCTTAGACATTTCATATTGCATTGCTATAAGTTCAATTTCAATTTTTTGGATCTTCCTAACATTCTTGAAATATGGAACATATACATACACTTAAATACACAAGACAGTTTTAAGGTATTTACTAGCAGATATTATAACAAACATATCCATTTTGATTCTGCATGGAACAATTGATAAGTTCCATAATTATATGTTAGGTTTTTTTCTGCCGCTTTGCATAGCTGGTGTGGCAGTCATGTGCTTATGTTAATTTTATGATTGAAATGTAGGGGTGGAGTCTGGCCTGTTAATCTGGAGATAGCCATTGAGTAGCCGATGAGGCCTCTATGTGGGCATGGTTTTCACCTGAGACTTCTGGGAAATCTCACGATATTTCCCTCGTGAAGATGAGAAGCTATCTTCGCCAGTTGTTGGGAGTTAGTTTCAGAGATGATTAATCACAGGCAACACAGAATGGCGGCATCTGGGAGGCTGGAGTAGCCAGTGGAGAAACCACATGGCTTTGCTATGATGTAGCTGGACCTCTGAGTCTGGGGCAGCCACATGGAGGCTTCTTCCAGCGATGAGTTGCTTCTGCCACCACGGGATGCTGTTGATGGACCCTGAGCCCTGGAAGCGAAGAGACATGGGGAGAGCCCTGTTGGTGTCGGGACTCTGCACCCACTGACCTGTGACTTCATGAGTCAGAAGGAGACTTTATGGACCGATTTCAGGCATATGGGTTAATATCTGACTTGTGACTTTGAGCTGGACTGGGCTGTGATGTTTTCTCAATGTCCTGTTCCCCTTGAATATAAACCCATTCCTTATATCCATATGTGTGTCTTTGAAATTTGTTCCTCTAGTCTATCCGGACTAACACAGCTGGCTTTTCTTTTCCTTTTTCATTGGATAAAAGACTATGTGACTTTACCTTGTTAGGTGACGACTTGGGGGTTTCCCTCCCCACTTCCTTACAAAAATCACCAAGCTTTGTTAAATGACTCGAGAGTCATTTAAAAACTTGCATAATGGTCGAGAGCTGTGTTTACAGGAACCATGGTTACTCTGTAAGTGATAGGCAAGGCTACTAACGGCGAAATGATTGTTCGTGCCTCCCACCTATCTCACAGGAGCAAGGCGAGATTGTCTTCTCCAGTAAGATTTTCAGAAGAAAGCCCCTATTCCTGAGACAAGGTCCTGTTGAATGCTGCACCCAGCCCCCTGCGGATTAACATTTTTGAGTCTGGTTGGGGCAAGAGCTCGTCTTGGTCCTGTGCGCATGCCCTCTGCTGTGCTCTCTAATTTTTCTAGAGCGGTTCATTTCCTGGCTCAGATAATATCTCCTCATTCATGTGATGATTAACATTTAAATGAGTGCTTGAGAGAGTGTACATACAGGTATCTAGTATTCTATCTGGGTGCACATCTCTTTTCCACACTGTCCTCCACAATCTACCTGCTCGCGTGTCCTTGGATCCGGAATCCACGGGGCCCTGGCTGCTGCTTCAATGTCCTACAGCCTAGCGACTTTGTCCATGTACTGAGCTGTCCCCATCATCGGGCTCCTCTCCTTTATTTTCCATCTCGTTGGGATTGCTGTTCTTCTTCACCTGACATCTGGTGTCGTGACACAAAAGACTGCATTTTTGACTCATTCTCACTATGAAAAATTAAGTTTTTGAGATAATCTTTGTAAGGATTCTTAGAAGCTTCTTAGAGTTTTCCATAAGAAAAATGTTAGAACTGAATATATCGAAGCAGTCAGCAGAGAGCTTCTGAAAGAACTTCATAAAAATGATCGTTTTGTTTGATCATGAAAAGTTAGCTCCCACAGGTATTTTGGAGATTTCTTATTTTTTTATGCAAAAAATTGGGGGTGTTGTATTTTTTTCTTACTGCACAATCCTATTTTCCTTGAAACCCTCAGTGAGGTATTTTTTACGTGTGCTTTGAAAGGTGTGACAGGAAAGAAAACAAAAACAGCCATGTAATATGTACGCTGTTTGCATAGAAATGTGTTTTTGAATGAGGAGTTGCTAGCTAGGGCTCAAGCCCAAAGAGAATGCTTTGAGAATGATGATGGCAACAAATGTACAAATGTGCTTGACACAATGGATGGATGGATGGATGGATGGATGGATTGTGATAAGAGTTGTACAAGCCCCCAATAAAATTATTTTAATGTGTTTTTGTGTTTCTTAAGTTTGAAAATAAAATTAATGAAAAGTGATTATGGATTAGTAATTTTAGATTTCTGCTTTTTATTAAGCAATCAGATATTTAGAGATCACAAACCTATGGAACAAATTTGAGAAAACTATATTTTATGTATTTTAAATAAGTGTGTGTGTGTGTTTGTGTGTGTGTGCTTGTACACCAAGGGCTCTCAATTGATCATGGAAAAACAGATTTAATGATGATTGGCACATCTGCCACAAATCCTTATATATATATACATATACATATACATACACATATTTTTCAACTTCTCTGTGTGCCTACTTTTTCTTCCCTTGGATGCAAGATATTGTGAAATATACCTTATTGAGTGAAATTTTACATTCCTATAAATAGCCTTATATGTAAATATATATTCCAAAGAGGATTTCACCTTTACAAAAAATGTGGCTGAGACCTTGTGGTGTAAGTGGTCTTGGCAGTTCAAATCCAGCGAAGGCTGTCAGGAGCAGAGATGGGTAGCTCCCATGACCACCAGAGAGCAGTGATACCCCTCCCAACACCAAAAAATATGGAAAAAAATGAAATCAAAATTCAATGTTTGTTTTACTGCCAACCATCAGTGCAGCAACTCAACCACTAAGCAGTTCCAAGGGTAGCATATATAAATGCTTTCCTGGGGAAGTCCACTGTATATCCATTATAATTTCACTTTACATAGTCTGTGTATTTAGCAAATTGTTCCCACTTTTACAATTTTCTAATGTTATTTTAAGTTTTATATGCTATTTGGTATGATATGGCAGAGTGTTTTTTCAGTCTGTAATGCTCCGAATTTTTTCTTATATACTTTAATGCTAAATGCTTTGTGTTAGACTATTTTGGCTTACAAAAAAATTTCACAGACATTTTCTACCATCAGATATTGGGGGTGACAGAACCTGTACATATTCTTTCTTTTTACTCTCTTTTTTTTTCCTTTCATGTAGTTATCTATCTAAATTATCATCTACCTCACTATAATTTAGCTATTGAGTAAACCTCAGTGTATTTTACCATGTGCTTAGATCATTTTAACCAAAATTTTATAGCCTCCATAGAAATGAATGAGCAAAAAATATAACAACATCTCCCACGCGTGCGCATGTTCGCACATGCACATTGAATCTTTTTACCAAAAAATATATATAAAGAGATTTCAAAAAGGTTGTGAGAAAATTCCATTTTCTTTAAATACCATTTCTCTATGCACTTTTCCAAGTATTTTCATTTGTATTATAGTAGATCTATTTCATATGGTGAGTTTCTCTAGTCATTAATAGCAAGTTGTGATTTCTGATCTGTTCAAGGGTTAATTAACCAGGGGTATATAGGTTTGAGACAAAATTATAATTCATTAATTTAATGTGGATAATATGCATGGATTTTTCCAAACCTACAGCGTGAATAAACAAAGTAAGATGCCTAGAAATGTGAACGATGACTTGTTTTGACAAGTATGAATTAATTCTGTTTAAAACTTATTTAAAAATAAGTATTGAAAAATGCTTTCATGATTTCAATAGAAATCATTAAAATAACTAGAGTGGGAACACTCAAAGATTAAAAGTCAGAGTCAGCCAAGATACAGGAAAATATTTGAACAAATATGATAGCACAGGTGATGTGAGAATTAAAATAATTCAAAGACCTGAGACCCACAAACTGAGCACTTCATAAAAGTTACATTTCCGCTCCAGGCAGAGAATCACCTTTATATCTTTTAGAATATTAAGATAGTTACAAATTGAGCAGTAAAAGCATAGGGAACTCCTAAAGTTCTCCATATGCCTCTACATCAAACAACCAAAAGCAGCTCACAAGATGCCTCTTGAATCAAGCAGCCTGTCTTTCTAGGCTCTGCCATCCACCTTCAGTTCTGTTAGCTGACTCGCTCCTTTTCGTATGCTCTGATAAACTTAGCATATTGACAAACTTACTTGTTCAAATCATGCTGAAATATTCTTAAAGTGTGTTTTATTTAAAATATTCTGTTGTTGTTTGATTTATTCTTTTGTTTTTGATGTTGACCATCCTTGATTATTTGTAGTGGTGGTAAGTTTTGGGTCAATTTGGCTGAGCCATGATTCTCAATGAGTTGGCAGTTGAAGACAATAATGTGATCCAGGGCTGAGCCCCGGTGGCGTCAGGGTTGTGCGTGCCTCTGCAGCCCACAGGGTTGGCAGTTCAAATCCATCAGCAGCTCTCCAGGAGCAAGAGTGGGCCTCCTACTGCCACTAGGGGGCAGTGATGCCCACAAAAAAGTTAAAAAAATGATTATGTGCTCCAATATATGTAGTCACTTATATAATTGGATATACTCTGAATCAAGTAGCTATTCAGGTTCTAGTCATGGAAATGCCTCCTCTTGGGATGATGCCCAACCTCATGGACAGGAAGGCGAGGACTGCGAAAATGCCCATGCTTCCCAAAGCAATCTAAATAGAATGCCACACCATATAATGAAATCCTGATTCACATCATATCTTCCCACTTTAGAGAAATGGAAAGCTAATTATCAACTTTATATGGATAGGAAAGAGACCCAGAATAAGCACATTTTTGTTTTCTTTTTCACAAACTAAACAGGAGATTCATGACTTAAAATTGTATTATTCTACCATAATAGATTAACACTGGTACAATGGAACAAGATAGAAAATCCAGAAATAATTCATCAACCCACACATAATGGTTTTTTTCAGAAGGCTGAAAAACATTAAATGAGGAAGAGAAAATCTACTTAACAAATGGTGGTAAAAATTGGAATATTCATCTGCAAAAGAACAAAATATACCCCACATCATATACAAAAATAAAATAAAAATGGATTAAAGACTTAAATGTAAATCTTAGACTTATTAAAGATAATCAATGAGAAAAAAGGGTCAAACCTAATAACTTTAATACAGGGCATAAAATAAAGATAGATGCACAGTGCAGAAGGCAGTATGATAACTGTTGTCTACTAAAAATAAGACACTGATGTGCATCAAGAGTCTTCATCACAAAAGTAAACAAAAAGAAAAGAAACCACCTACTGGGAAATATTTTGGCAATATTTTAGGAAATATTTTGGCAATTATTCAAGAGAAATATCTCTAAAACTGTTGAAAACTATAACACCTCTACAAAAAAATAGAGACATAATCAAGTTTAAAAATGGCTAAAGGAGATAAATAGCCAAAGACATCCAGATGGTCACCAAACATGGTGGAACGCTCAGGGTCACCAGCCACTGAGTTCTGTAAATGAACACAACCTCACACCAGCATTGACAGCAAAGCTAAATACAACAAAAACAGAGAAGGGAAAATGTGACAGTGGCTGCAGGGAGATCAGAACCCCGCATTCACTGCTGGTGGAACGGTGACAATGTGCAACATCTATGGAAAGTGGTATGGCCTTTACTCAAACAACTGGGAATTGAAATTTCACAGGAGCCAGTAATCCGTTTGTTGGATATATTCTGGAAAATCAAGAGTCATAAATGCAAATAGGCAGATGCACATCCATCTTCATCTCATCAATGGAAGAAGAGGGAAAAACTTATGTGTCCATTAATAGAAGAATGCGTAAGAAGTATTTAGTACATACACAAGATGGAATATTATGCGTGGCTAAAAATTAATCATGAAACAATGAAGCAACTAATGTCATGAATGGAATTGGAGGACATTATGATGTGCTAAATTAGCCAGTCACAAAAGAACAAATCATCTATGATACCAGTGTTATAAGTAGTCAAGACCAGGTTTTCATAACGAAGGCAAGAGACTGAGGGTTACCAGGAAGAGGAAGAAGTAAAAATGCAGCACTAAGCTCTGTGAACCAAGTTGTCTATGTTGTCCTCTGCACACCCAACCACCTTTTCTTTGATCTCTTCCTTGATGGACCAGGAAGCCTGCCTGTGGTTGTCTCACAGTTCCATAGACTGGGCGCTGCTCCTTTCAGTCCTACCATCTCTGGTGCCTCTAATCCAGGCTACCACCACTTCAAATAAAGGTCTGGAATGGACAAGTGGATCTGGGCTTTCTCTCTGTTCTGCTTCCTCAAATATCATTATAGACAGGGGCAATAACAAAATTGACTAATCCTACCTGTTTTTTAACAGATGTCCTATTTGCATAGTCTTGCCCACTCATTTGGTGGAAGTTTCAGAGAAATGGGTAGAAGAGCCAATTAAGAGATTTCACTCCACAACAACCAAAATGACCTCCAGCTATGTTTATTGTCATATATATGTAGATCTGTGTATACATGCAAATGTCAGGCATAATGGAAACTGTAAGAGCTGAATTCAAATGGACTTCCTTGTTTTTTCTGGGTTTCACACTTTTTTTCATCTTTGACAGAATGCCTTTTACTACTTCCTGTCATTCGTTTTAAGGTATATTTTAAGTTTTGATTTTTTCTTTTCTGATATCAGGCATAAACTGGATCCAGCAAGTACAGAGTTTCTTGTTTCTACATATTTAAAAGTAAACAGATCACGTAATTATGGGAGTTTGTTTCAGCCTTTTCATATATAACTTTAATTTAGGTATCGGTGTGTGTGTTATAGATTGAATTGTGTATTTCCATCTTAATTCTGGGGCCAAAAGTGGAATCTTGGTGGTGGAGTGGTTAAAACAATGACTTCTGATGTAAAGGTCAGTGATGCAATCCCACCAGCCTACCAGGAAAGAAAGATGGCTGTCTACACTAGTACGGATGTAAAGCCTTAGATTCATCAACTGCTATAGGGCAGATTCCAACTCAGCAATCTTATAAACGCAATGGAACTCCTTGAGTATCTATGATTTTAAGTCTGTTTTAGAGCAAACAGACTCATTTTCTTCCTTCAGAAATCTCTGCTGACACTGTGAGGTTAGGCATTTGGTTGCTAACAGTGGTTTGAACCACTGACCTTACCATTAGCAGCCCAAAAACATAACCCCACAATGTCATCAGGAGAGCTCTACTCTGTTCAACAGGGTTGTTGTTATGAATCAGAAAAGACTGGATCACAGTGTGAATGTGGACCTCTTTTGAAATAGTAATTTTCTTGGGTTATCTTAAAGTGTACCAAAATTGTGTGTCTTCTAAAATGGAAAACATACACAGAGACACATAAATGAAGGAAAATCCCTTGTGAAGGCATATGTATAAATAAAAGAATGCCAAGGATTACCAGAGAAAATTAAAAGTTATCAGAGAGGCTCACGCACACAAATAATCAAGAATGAGACTTTGATTTGGACTTTTAACCATTGAGTTGTGAGAAAATCAATTCTTGTTCTTGAAAGGTACACAGTTGTACTTGGATTTAATGATAATAGTGAATTTGATTTTATTTGTTGATTATTTATGTCAAGTGCTGGGGTGATATGTGATTAAACTATTCATTCAAAATGAGCACTTATTACATTACTGAGCTTTGTCCTTTTTTTTAATCAAAGCTTAACATAGGTGCATTTTTTTTTTTTTTAGAGAGACGCTAGTAATATTGCCCAAGAAATTAGATCCAGAAATGACTTCAGGGGATTTTTGCCATGTTGTGGATATAAAATATAGCTCTTTTGCTTATGCAGGAAAATATCCTGTGATTCTGAGAAAAACACAAAAGAGAAGTATTACTTTTTACTTTATCTTGTAGATTTGTTGAAAATCATATTTTTTATGGGTGAACAGAAACAGTATTCTAGTATAGTTTCCTAAAGACAAACTCAATATGTATTTTGGGAAATAAAAATCAACAAAATATTTTTTCTGCTGACATTTAATTCCACCGGAGTTAAATCAGGAGAGAACAATAGACTTGTCATATGGCAATGGGATGCAAAAGAAAATAAAAATATAGTGATTCTTTTTCAAAATAGAATTCCTAATGACACCAGACTGTAGACAGCATATGCAAGTGCCTAATACATAAAGACGTAGCTGCTTTGTGCTGTATGATAGTAAAATGTGCAACTCCAAGTTATGCATCATCAATTGAGAGGGTCTAAGTGAGGAAGTAGAACAAACATCGCATTTTCAGTCATGTGAATAAATACTGGCCAAATATCACAATCCTGTATAAACACAAAGAGGTAAAATGAGATTATGAAGTAATTCTGGAAAATCTGAGAGGTTTATTTATCTGAAAAGCAATCATACAATAACATATATGAAAAGCAGTATATCTAGTAAAAATTCTTCTTGTAGCAAAATACTCATGTATTAATTGACCTGTTACAAAACCACAAGAGCAAGCTGTCATCTCTAGGCTATATCTCAGAGACTGAAAAGTCTAGAGCATTACATGATGAAACACAATGAAATATTTAATATATTATTATTATTATTATTATTATTATTACATTCAATTAAGTACATACACATCAATTCCAAATGTCAACCACCAAGACCAAAGGTATTAGTAGATTTACCAAAATTTGATACAGTATTGAAAAAAACTGCAAAAAAGAGTAAAAGCACAAAACACCATGGAAACTGATATGCTCTTCCTCAGACAATTAGAAATAGGAATACCATATAAATCAATG